>CM031569.1:2965034-3059284 GCA_018467065.1 Ephestia elutella
TTATCTACCCCTTCCTTCTTCTTAATAAAATGTCAGCCATCTTGTCAAAGTTACGAAGTGACTTTTATATAACGATTTACACGACGAAAACGTCGCATAGACGGTTTCTTGTAACCATGAATGCTCCGCCATGACATCCATTTTAGAGATCCTTTGTTTCTGTGAGATAAACCATATTGTACCAATAAAAATTAAAATTTCCACTTTGTTTCAATTAAAATTCCCACTTTTTCCATCGATTGAGATCTATTTTTAGGGTTCCGGTTATAAGGTTGGCAAAAACGGAAACCTTATAAGATCACTTTGTTTTCCGTCTGTCCGTCTGTTTTTTTTAAGGAACGCTTAATGGTTTCAAGTTAAAATTAATAATACGCGGATCCACGGTCTCTTTCAGCAAAAAAAATAATTAAAATTATACAACGCGATCAAAAGTTATTACCGTAAATGTTGCGATTTTTTGCATATTTTGCGATTTCAGATAGCAATCAAAACAACTATGTAGTTGGTTACAGCTATAATGTGAGATGCTTTGCGTGTACGGAACCCTCAGTGCGCGAGTTTGACTCGTACTTGGCGATTTTTTTACAATTGGCAGAAATGTATTAGAAAAGTACCTGTTTGACCTTTATAGTACTTTAAAATTATATAATGGTTGCAGAATAACATTTTAGTCTTATAATGGTTACATAACCTAAACACGGTCACCATTATACGACGTTGAATAATGTAGTTGTATAAACGTGACCGTACTTAATACACGGTCACCTTTATACAACGTTGAATAATGTAGTTGTATAAACGTGACCGTACCTAATACACGGTCACCATTAAACGACGTTGAATAATGTAGTCGTGTAAACGTTAACTTTCCGATAACCTGGCACCATTATACGACGTTTTATAATGTGGTTGTATAATCGTTTACCTATCCTGCACACTGACACTATTATGCGACGTCGTATAAACCAGTTGTGAAAACGTTTACACAACTTACATACTGGGTCTTTTTAGTCTCAGAACTGAATCGTCGTAGGAATAACGGTTATACAACGTTGTAGTTATCTAGTGACCACTAATCAAAATTTATACAACCGAACGTCGTATAAGCCAATATTATACGACTACTTTGTTTGTTGGGTATAGTGTTGTTCTCTGTTTCTGGAATATCACAGGTGTAGAGTAGATACAGGACCGGACCCAATACGCTTCCCTGGGGAACTGCAGCTTTTATTTCCTTAATTTCAGAATAAGCATCTTCTTGCCTTACTCTAAAAACTCGATCTGATATATACGATATTAATATATCTGAAAACTGTTTGGGTAGCATAGATCTTAGTTTCATGATTAAGCCTTCGTGCCATACTTTATCAAATGCTTGCGCTACGTCAAGAAATACCGTAGAGCAGACCTTTTTTTCTTCAAGAGCTTTTTCAATAATGTTTGTTATTCTATGCACTTGGTCTATTGTTGAGTGCTTTTCTCTAAATCCAAACTGATGTACAGGGATTAGATTTCTGGCTTCTATGATTGGTTTAAGTCTCTTTAGCAATAGTTTTTCAAACAGTTTAGACATGACCGGTAACAATGAGATAGGCCTGTAGGAAGTAGTCTCGCTCGGTGGTTTTCCCGGTTTTGCTATCATTATTACTTCAGCAACTTTCCACAAATCTGGCACGTACTTAAGTCTAAGAGCTAATAATAGAAAGAGCTAATAAGAGAGCTAAGATAGAAATATTTGAGTAAATACTAATGTAAAAAGTTGCTAAAATATCTTAATTCTAAATGAGCTCCGTTCTCGTGAGATTTTAGAGATAAACAGTACCTTAGTAAATTGCTTTCTAGATAGAGATAATTGAAAAAAAAAATTGTTATACTCAAACCTCAAATAATGGGAAAAGTGCAAAAAAATTGTACAACTGCTCCACTTCCTGCACTATGGTGGACCTTAACGTGGCCACGGCAATGCTATTGCCGTGGCCACATACTGGTCTCATTAGCTACTCGAAAAGAAGAAGAAAAAATGTTGAGAAGGCACATAACTCGAAATTACATTGATGAGTAAAAGACGCGTAATTTTTTCACTACCTCGACAGCAAAGCACATATGGAGGAAAGATTTTTGCGTGAGTAGCATATCATCGATCTGAATGTTTCAGGGATATTATATCGGATTATGGTGGAGTACTACAGGAGAAAGACTACTACCCATATGCAGCAAAAAAACTGGATTGCAGATGGCGCAGTTATATGAACCCAAGCTCAATAGTCCCAGTGGTGGGGTACACACGGGTGAAACCTGATGAAGATGAGATGGCCAAGTTTGTGAGGAAAGGAACGTTGATTGCTGGTAAGGGTGTTTTAAAATCTGAAAGCGTACGAGACGTAGAAATCCTGAACAATGAAAAAAACGAGTCAGGTGTATGTATATATAAATTGAATCGTCAAAATCGCGCGCCAGTTTTGGAACATAAATTGTCTGTATTTAAATATTTCGGAGATGAAAAATGGATCATATTCCGATTTTTCAGTTGTGGTTGGTTAGTCACTCGATTTACGCTCTAAAAATCATATTTTTTATTGAGTCTCTCCTTATTTCATTGCTATTTACCCAATCTCTTTAACCATGAGGATATTGAAAAACTTAGGGCCGTTTCTCATTCGCAAATCAGAATATTTAACGTTTGTTACCAATATTAAAAATGCTTTAAAACGGACGTTCATAGAAAAGCAGACTTTTGAAGATCTTCTTCTTCTTGGCGAGTCGAAATGGCATCTATATTTTCCCAGACCAGTGGGTGGCAACGACAATTGCCCTAACATCGTTGGCCTGGTAAAGGTCCTCTATGGTACACGATTCGGTGCAATTCGATATTAATACTTTTGAAGATGACACAATATTTTGAATCGTTTCAGGTATAAACTCCAAATCTATGGACCAATACACGAACGGAATCGATGAGCCAACAGACTGCGACCCGGATCAAAGAGATCATTCCGTGTTGATAGTTGGATATGGCACCTATGGTAAACAAATCAGTTTCTATTTCCATACTAACTTTTTCCTGCGGCTTCGCCTTCGGATAAAAGATACCCTATGTTCTTCTCACTACTTCTAAATGTGTGCGAAATTTCAGGAAGATTGGTTCAGTGGATAAAGCGTGAATAGGCAACAAATAAACAAACAAATAGACATACAAATAGACAAACAAATAGATAAACAAATAGACAAACAAATAAACAAATTCACTTTCGCATTTATAATATTAGTTAAGATTAGGATGCGTGACATTATTCCTAGAGAAATTTGAAAGATCGATCTTTCCTGCAATCCATGGGAGTCATTATCAGTCAAGGGGATGAGCGGGCCCAATATGGATTCATGTGTTTTTAATGACTGAGATGATGATGATAAATTCAGTCAACTTTTTTATAGTTACTGGTGGTGGTAATCATCAATTTTTACCAGTAATTAGTATATTATTTTCAGTGTCTGGTTCTACGAGAGTTCCTTACTGGATAATAAAGAACTCCTGGGGGACGTCGTGGGGGGACAAGGGATTCTACTACTTGGTGCGCGGGCGCAACGCGTGCGGCATAGCGACAGACGTGGCTTATGCTTTTGTCGGTAATTAGGTGAAATACAATACTATTAGTTAATATGTAGTTTTGCATAGTATCCCAATGACCACACCTCTTGAAATACAGATTTTTGGATTACTTAGATTTAAGAGGGTAACCTAGTCTTAGTACAAATGAACCCTGACTTTGTCAATCAATGGATGGTCATTTTCTACCACCCAGGGAAAGAAAATATCGTGAGAATACACACGATTATCCATAGAAGCTTTAAGGCTATTGCTAAATATCAAATGCCAAAGCCACTTGAAAATGATCTGAAACAAGTGTTTACTGTAATCATTTTTTTTTTTAAATTAGAGATTTGAGTGCGTTTGACCTCAATCTTGCCTGATGGGAAACATTGATGAGGTCTAGGATAGTATACGCAAACTCAAAATATGCCTATTCACTCTTGCCTTGAAAACCCCTAAATTATATTTTTCGGGAAACAGCGACGCGAGGAGATACCTATAGATCTATATATACCTCGTATAAGTAACTCTTTATTGCACCATGAATATAAACAGGGATATCTAGTACCTATAATACTTTACCTAAGGCTACAACCCACTCGAAAAGAGTTAAATGTTGGTTCTTAATTTTTTGCTTAATGCAAGCTTAAAGGATGTTCGTTCATGTATGTTTGCAATTCATTAAAGCGATACTTAGCGTCCGCTTGCAGTCTCCGCACTCAAACTCTGGGACCAACACTTAGTTAACAACTTCTCTTACATAGGTTACAGGTTACAGAACGACGAAGATATGTTTCGTGTCGTATCATCATGTGATGTTCTCGTTTTACTATCAGTCATGTATTTCAAAACGGCTGATGACATCTAATTTGTCAAGGGTGTTTGCATATTGAATACTAGCTGTTGCCCGCGGCTTCGCCCGCGTGAGTTTTGCTTAGATGGAATATCTTAGTGAAAAATATGATATAGTGTAGCTGGTCTCTTGGAGTTATTTATCAGATGTTCCAGATCTTCAATTTTAATACTACATCAGCAGAAAATGCTCATCAGGTTGAACGACTTTTGCTAAGGCGCCATTTCCATATATGTAATAGTGTTTTATACGTCGATAGAAAATGCTCGTCAGATTTATAAACTTTTGCAAAGGTACCATTTGCATATTTCTTATAGTTTAGCTGTTCTACTGAGATTCTTCATCAGGTGTTCCAGTTTTCAAAACCAATTATAGCCTGTTGCCCAGGCTTAACAGCTATACCTACAACAAATAAAGTTTCATTCAAATCCGTCCAGTAGTTTTTACGTGAAACGCGTACATACATACAGACAGACAGAAAGACAGAGAGACAGACAGACAAGAAATTCCAAAAAAATATTTTTCCTTTCTATCATTCTTTTTAAGTGTTATCCGTTTCAGTCAAAAATACTAAATGTACAGACAAAATATTTTACTGTTTTATTATATGTATAGATTTCGCTGACCTGAGTATTCATGTCTTTTAAAACTCAAATTCGCAGTTTAACTACTGAAGCAGGCTTGTATTTTGAAATGTACAATTCCAACATGGAATCAAAAGTGGGAGAGATAAAGATGAGTAGCGAAATAAAAATTTAAAAACATTTGTTGTATTAGAAAGGAGATTTTAATCGTGCATTTACATGCGGCTATCGTCGCAGAAAAAAAAAACATTGCATACCTGCTATTATTATAATAAGCCTTATAATCATTACTGTAGCTAATAAATTAAACGAAACAAAAAGTCAAAAGATATTTCCGGTCTATTTATATCATAGAGCTAGCAAAAAATTTTTTAATTTTATTTAGAGGCACTGACAGCTGAGGAAGCGGGATGACAGATATGGTTTTTACCTATGTTGGTGAAGGATAGGTAATATCTTCTGTGAATCCAATTTTCAGTAGACTTTGACAATCGAAGCTTAATTTGGAACTGATATTGTATTGTAAACAAACCTTATAAGTTAATTTATTCCCTTATTATCATAGATAAGCTTTTTAAAGTTTCATCGAGTGAAAAAGGTACAGTGTTGTGTTCTGAATTGTGATTCATCTTCTAATAGAAATGCCAATCAATACTCTTTTCACAGGTAAATGTTGTTTACAATAGTTGAATTTCAGTGAGCTTGTTCTGTTGATATACATCGATATGTTCGTCTAAATAATGTATTTTTCGTGTATTGTATTGTTTTCTAGTAAGAAAAAGTATCATCGCATATTAAAAAGAACTATTTAAGAAAATATTGAGTATCGAAATATTAGCATTTTTCGAGGCAATTGCTAGGGTAGGATCAGTACCGGAGGTATAATTATCGATAAAAATTCAAAACAACATTTTCGGTTCAATATATAACTGAAAACTAAACTCCATTTATTCTTACCAGTCCTATCATGTAAGCAATCTTACCATGTCTTTTTATGATTTTACAACAATATAAATTAAAATAGATTTTTTAGGAAATTACTTTCGTGGTTAATAAATTTACTTTAGAATGTTTAGGTTTCAACTAATATTTGATTTATTTTCAACAAAATTCAACAAAAAGTACTGTGAAGATTATTTACATGATAGGACTGATAAGAATAAATGGATTTTAGTTCGAAACTTAGAAAAGGTTCAATTATCGTCAAGTACATTTTGCAAACAATATTTTTCTTAGCTAAATACATACTTCTCTTCGATTTCAGAATCACCACTGATCGGCAGCGACGCCACACTTGGCTTAAAATAATTAAAAATGCAACTTGGATAATGCAACCAAATTAAGGATAGTCGACACTTCGACAACAACGACTTTTACATTGCTGGTGGCAAGATACGATTAAGAAAATCCGCTATACCAACTAAGTTTGTAACTAACTTTCATGCCCTAATTTAAAGAGTGGGGGTGATTTACTACTATTATATGCTGAGAATTTTGTTTATCTGGTTTATTCCAAACCCTAGTTATGAGGGTTCAAAAAAATTACGAAGCGCTTCGAGAAAAGGCAGATAGTGCTCTTGCGCTTCATTTGGCTTCTCTTGGATGACTTTTATTTCGACTATTTGGCTTGTCTTGGATGACTTTGATTTTGACTTTTGCTCTTCGAAAACATTGCAATTTTAAGAGAGCAGTCCGTTGAGACTATATTATGCAATTACCATTACTGATGACTGACATGACTTATTACTGTGCCCACGACTTCGTCCGCCCTATAATTATTATTGTTAATACGAGTATTAATATCATCAAGACGAATGGAAAAAAAGGAATGTTTTTCTATTTTTTTTCCATATCTCTCATGAATAGTCACAGACTGGTTACAGTTTTTTTATATGTATAGACCATATGTATGTACATATAGATATAAAAATAAATATTTAATTTTGATTAAATCCAATCTTTATTTTTATTACAAACCTCATTGTGTAGAAAATAATCAAAATTATACGTCATAGGATATATTACCGTAAATGTTGCGATTTTTCGCATAATTTGTTTTTCAGACAGGAATCAAATCCTATGGGTTATCTACTTCCCATTGACTAAAATTGTGAAATTTGGCAACAAAGGTACTACTGGCACTACCCATGCCTCTTCAGTATTGGCATGTAGAGGCACCGGGGTGTTTTTAGTGGGTCCAAGTCCCATACTATTGAGAAGTGAAGCGGTATGCGAAGGCATTTTCACCTCGATAAAAAAAAAGGTTTTTGTTTATGTAGTATCGATACAAAATGTCGATGCTTAGTTGTAAGGTCACATCACTTTCATACACTGTCATTAAATTTGGAAAACGTTTTTCGGCTTCATTTGACAACCACGCTTATCAGTCTATTAAAGACTGATTTTTTTTTCTATGTCTATGATTTATATAATGGTTTGATGGCATTGTTATCAAAAAAAATATTATTAAAAAAATCATCAACCACTTAGCATACAAAGAGAAATGTGAGGGCCATTGAGAAAGATATATTAGAAGGAAAACATCTGAGAATTCAATAAGCGGAGCACATTAAAATATTGGAAGTCGCACCAAGTTTTCTAATAAAAAACGGTCCATTTGTTAAAATGAAAAACGATTTCCCTGCACACGGGAACTTGGAAGTTGTGCTTATAGACTCGGAGTTCGAAGACTTATTGGTTTTGCTCGGCCCGGGGAAGATAATATTACATCTTTATGTGGAAGAAATAACGTATTATAAAGTAATAAAGTTTATAAAGTAATAAATTCATAACTAGCTGGCGCCCTCGGCTTCGCTCGCGTTATCCTTTCTTAGCGGATGCCTACATCATAACATCTACCTGCATGCTAAATTTCAGCCCGATCCGTCCAGTGGTTGGGGCTGTGCGTTGATAGATCACTATGTCAGTCAGTCAGTCAGTCACCTTTGAGTTATATCCTAACTACTTAATATTATAAATGCGAAAGTGAGTTTGTTTGTTTGTTACCTATTCACGCTTTATCTACTAAACCAATCTTCCTGAAATTTCGCACGCACGCACATAGCTGGAAGTACGGAAAAGGACATTGACACCTTACCTAAGGGTACCTTTTATCCCGGTAAAAAGCACTGGTCCCGTGGGAAATTCACACTGGCGAAGCCGCGGGCGAAAGCTAGTATATATATAAATTCTCCTATTGTGTAAACAATCTTCACAGTACTTTTTGTTGAATTTTGTTGAAAATAAATCAAATATTAGTTCAAACCTAAACATTCTAAAGTAAAACATTTTATTAACCGCGAAAGTAATTACCTAAAAAGTTTAATTTATATTGTTGTAAAATCATAAAAAGATGGTAAGATTGTTTACATAATAGAACAATTATGAATAAATGGACTTTATATATATTATAATCAGCTGCGCTTCGGAACGCCCACACTGGGACCCCAGTGCTCAAAACTATAACCAGTGTAATTAAGTAATGAAATGTATTTAGGAATTAAATATGACATATTAGAAACAGTTCGTAGTGCTACATAGAGTACTAGCTGTTGCCCGTGGCTACGCCCGCGCCAAAAAGTATATTAAATGTTTTTCATACAAACTTTCATCCCGTTTGCAGCGTATTGAGCGTTGATATTTTTTTTAAAGTCGCCTATATTTGACCGCAGGTCTTTAATTATATACCAAATTTCATTAAAATCGATCAAGCTGTTTTACCGCGAAAGCGTAAAAGACAGACAGACAGTTGGTAAGGAAATATTAGTATGGTAGTATGGGTAAACAGTTCACTTGTACAGTCAACATAATAAGTGACTACTCGAATAGCGATTCTATTTTGACAGATTGAGATTAGGACGTTTCTAAAAGAAAATATTATTTTATTACGATTGATATATTGGTGACTGCATATGAATAAATAAATAGGTACGTAAAGTTCAAAAACTAATAGGTAGCTTTTTCCCGCGGCTTTGCTAGCGTGAAGTTCCCATGGGAACAGTGGTTTTTCCCGGGAAGAAAGGTATCCTATGTCCTTTTCAGTACTTCGAACTGTGTGTATGCGAAATTTCAGGAAGATTGGTTCAGGAGAGATAAAGCGTGAAGAGTTAACAAACAAATAAACAAACAAACTTACTTTCACATTTATAATATTAATTAGGATAAGGATTAAATATAAAAATATTTTTAAGCAAGATTTATTCAGGATAAAGTAAATATTTCGATAGCTTCAGCTTCGGGATAAAACATTTTTTATTCTGACACTGGCAGGGATCGTCTATGTATGATTATAGGATCTGATGACACTAAATATTATTAAAAATAATCCCCATATTTTTCCCTTGTAGATTTCCTACTAAAACATTGACTTAAATTTTCTTTTGAAAAGTAGGTCACACAACTTTTTCGAGTAATGGTATACGTACTTTTACCTTAAAAAAATAATAAAATATTGATATATTACACAGATTATAATTTTATAAACTGGTAATCAACATTTAATTTAAAATAAGTAGTAAAATCTCTAACAAATTAGTCAAATTCATGATGAGACCAATGCCTGATTAAAATGTCATAGCAAAAAAAAATTAATATTTCGAAAACCCGCAACTTACTTTTACTTTTCTCTTCGGTTACTCTATCCTGAAGGTTTCTGTAGTAACATCTAATTATTACTTTTGCAAGGAGTTTGCGCGTTGAGAAGAAAATATTTTTTTTCTTAAAGTTCAAGTTCATAATGTTTACCATGAATAAATGATATAAAAAAACAGACAATAATTCGATATAAAAGTTGAAATATCATCTATATATCATTATCTACAAGAGACAATTTGATTTTTTTCTTTAAAAACAAACAATTATGAGAAAATTAAGTAAATGTACTGCTTACCGGTACGCAATTATTATGACAATTTGCTATTGCCTGAAGTTTGACGTAGCTTGGCACTCAATTGATAGCTGACAGATACTGACTGTGTATGAAACATAATTCATTATACCCTCCTTTATGACTTACGATAAATAGATTCTGAATATACCCTCTTTTCGAAAATCGAGTTACGAGCACTACCTTGTATGGCGGGGTTCCAATGTGGCCGTGGGAATTTCGGGATAAAAAGTACCCTATGTGTTATCCACAACCTTCCGTGACCCACTGCTGGGTATAGGCCTCCTTCTGTCTACGCCAAACTTCTCGGTCCTGGGCCATCTTACTCCAGTTGTTGCCAGCAATATTCCAACATCGTCGACCCATGTGTAAACTCCATTTATTCTTACCAGTCCTATCATGTAAGCAATCTTACCATGTCTTTTTATGATTTTACAACAATATAAATTAAAATAGACTTTTTAGGAAATTGCTTTCGTGGTTAATAAATGTTTTACTTTAGAATGTTTAGGTTTGAACTAATATTTGATTTATTTTCAACAAAATTCAATAAAAAGTACTGTGAAGATTGTTTACATGATAGGACTGGTAAGAATAAATGGAGTTACCTACCAAATTTCAATAAAGACCGTTCAGTAGATTTTGGGTGGTTGAGTAACAAGGTTACTCACGAACTCACATCCAAGCTTTCGCATTTTTAATATATTAGTAGGATAGTATGACGACACAAGTATATTTTTCAAAATGTTCATTTTAAAATTATCAAATGACTTCACTGAAGTTTTGAAGAATTTTAAAATTCCTTTTTTAATAAGTTTACGCAGACAGAGACAGCAAATAGTTTTTTATTAAAAATTAAAACAAAAGTGAAATTACAGGTTGAAGGCATTATAGCAGGTATAAATATGAAATATTAATTGAAATACGATATTTAATAAAGTAGTAACTTTTGGTAAGTACTCAGCCCGCTTCAATTCGTTCAAATAAGCTTTATTTTATTGTACAAATTCGACGACCGTAATAATAAGTTTTCAAACCCAATTTTCGTATTGTATTATAATTTATATTTTATTTTATAAAGCGTCATTGAATTGCGTATATTGACACGTTTTGTCGTTGGATTTATTGAAGAATGAATAAATATTTATTTCTTTCTCTAAGTTCAAATTTTAACTCTACTCTCAGTTTTATACGGTTTCAAGAGAAACCGTCTAGACAGACTATGGTTCGCGGAATAAAATGTCTAGACTGTGTAGTAAGAGTCTATTATTCTGATCATACATATCTACCGTACAGTTCAATGCTACCTGCTGTTTCTTAACTTGCACTGCAATGAGGGATTTTCCGAGACCCAAATGAAAAAAAAAAATAGTTCCAGATGACTTCATAGATGGTGCTTAAGCAAAGGCGAGAGAAAAAGTTCCATACAAAAAGCAAAAATTCACGGGATTGGCATTTAAAAAAAAATAAAACTTAGTAAAAAAACATCTAAAAAGTATTAATATTGTGATTTGTGCAACTGTCAAACTGTTAGGTGATTTATTTTCTACTTCTGGTTGACAAGAAAAAGCGCACCATAAAGATTCAGCCATTATTACGACTCGGCTTTCATAAAACGCTATCTGTTGACTTTTTTGTACTGATATTTTTTTCTTAATTTAACTGTCAGAAAATCGCTCATTAGTCAAAATTACATTGATTCGCAGTGAGTTATCTAAATTCGTAATCGATTCTGCAGATAACAAACATCCTGTATGAAAGTCCTAAGCCAAGACTCGTACGAAGCCGCAGAAATAGCCAGTTTATAATATTACTAGCATGGACCCTGAACTTTATTCCTATGGGAATTTCGGAAAATCCTCTCTTAGTACTCCCCTACACTCCCGAAGGAACCTACATGCTAAACAGCTTCCTACGCCCAGTACGTTTTCTCTCAGTTACTCAGAAACGAAAGAAATCAATTCATTGATTAGTTGTACTGCGAACATGACGCCAGAGTAAACATAAGATGAAAGCACTCTCTAATGATATTCAAATCGATTAAGGCTTATTCTGAGGGCCACTATTCTGTCCTAATCAAATATAGGAGCGACAGACATGTAGATCTGCGGTCGGCTGAATTTTAATAAGGGCGAATGTTGCTTGCAAACGTTTTTCGGTTTGTTTAGGACCACGCGCGTTCTTTTTTGCAGTGTCAAAGGATTTTGGATATTCAGGGATGGAATAGTTTTGTCTTTTGTGAGGCGACAAGTACGAGCTACTTATTTTCACATCTATACATACTCGTATTATAAGAGAGTAAAAATATTTTGTCTGTACATTTGAGAAATGGGTGAACGATATTAGAAAGCATGTCGGTCACAACTGGATGAAGAAGGTTAAAGACAGGGAGTCATGGAAGAGTATGGAGGAGGCCTATGTCCGAAGACGGACAAAACAAGGGCTGCAATGACATTTAGTATTTTTGACTGAAATGGATAGAGGGACACTTAAAAAGAATAACAACAAAACAATTTTTTGAATTTTTTGTCTGTCTAATTAACTAAAAAACAAGAACGTGACGATTTATAAGTGATATTTTTAAGCCTATATAAATAAAAATAATTTACTTTGACTTTGTCTGTCTGTCTGTATGTATGATCACGCTAATCTCCGAAAGTACTGAACCGATTTGAATAAAACTTTTTTTGTTGTGTAGCTATTAAGCCTAGGCAACATTTAGGCTAAGTATAATTGATTTTGAAAACTGGAACACCTGATGAAGAACCAAAACAGAACAGTTAAACTATAAGAAATATGGTGCCTTAACAAAAGTCGTTCAACCTGATGAACATTTTCTGCTGACGTATAAAAATTGAAGATCTGGAACATCTGATGAAAAGCTCCAAGAGACCAGCTACACTATAAAATGTATGGAAATGGCGCCTTAGCCAAACTTGATTAATCTGATGAGCATTTTTTGTAGACGTATAAAAATTGAAGATCTGAAACATCTGAAACAGTTTGGAACACAAAAGGATTTTTCATCTAAGCGAAACTCACGCGGGTGAAGCCGCGGGCAACAGCTAGTCTTTTCATAAAATATAATAATATAGGAGATATTTAAGAAAAAATATGAGGTGTTACAAGCCTAAATATATTTTTTTAATTTTTTTCTGTACTTCTGTTTATGCGTATTACGCAAAAACTACAGAATTATATTTGATACGGTTACGTTAGTTGTGTTAAATGTTCAACTTAATTACGATCAATTCGAATGAATGCAGCTTATGTCAGGCATCGCATCTATTTCAAATTCTGTGATTATTTTGATGGAAGATAGGAGCTGTGCTCGCTTCATATTCTAAGTCTTGTACGACAGGTAAGCGAGCAAGTTACTAGTTTAGTAACAACTAATAATAAACTTGGCTTGGAGTTTGCTTTTAATTTATTGAACGCCCTAAACTGGCTCCAGAGGGTAGTTAGAGGTTTATCTATGTTGTGAATATCCATGTTTTAAGCAAAGATAAGCGTAGCATGTTTTAAATATATGAAAACTAACTTTTGCCCGCGGCTTCGCACGCGTGAATTTCCCACAAATAACGCTTGAAGAGATAACAAACAAACTCACTTTGGCATTTTTAATATTAGTTAGGATTACTTTTAGACGGTGTATGAGGTTCGCTTACGATCTCCACTATTTCTCCACTTCCGTGGGAGCTAAGGGTTTAATACCGTTGTGCCAAACTACCCTTGTAGGTACTATTTAACAATTTCGCAAGTCCAACTCTACGCATGGGGAGAGTTAAATTTGTTCGAGTTGAGGTTTTATCTAGAATACCTAAAAAATGATGCGCTTTCAACAGTTTAGTTTCAAATATTCCGTGTTTTGTAATAACCCTAGAATTTAATGTGTCATAAGATGCCTATTCTTTCAAATCTCATTATCCTACAATATAAAAATGCTGAAAAAATCTGAAAAGTCGACTTTGAATTAATATTAAAAACTCACATTGCTAGAACATCGCTTAGGGAAAAACATACGGTTGAAAATTTTGTTACGTAGGTAAGTCAATAAGTAAATTACTCGTATTAAGCAGTTAAGTCAAAATCAGTGACTTTCTTGTCCATGTGTGGGTTTATTTCCATGTAATGAACCCCATAGAAATAAACATTTTTTTCAAATGTTACTTAGTTTTTTTTTTATGACTTAGAGCGCTAAGTATATTGAAGTCCGTTTATTTTTTTTAATAAAAATTCTTATTTTAGTGATTTTTTTTTAAAAACGGAACACTATTGTCAAAATAGCAAAAAAGACATTATGTAAATTCTATAGTAGTTAAATTGTGCCAACACATTGCAACAAAATTTGTCTACGTGTCTGTCCAAACTCGTCTCGGAAACTTGACAGATCCATCGGAAGCTATGTAAGACATTAAACTGTGTTTAGCGACAGGTGGAATTACCGCGGACGAACTTTAAATTGAAGGCTCTCACGCCCGGATATCCAAAAGCAATTTTGAACCAAGTTTCGTGTAACTGTCTTGCTTCATATGACTCGCTAGACAGAGACAGAACTAGTTTTAAACGTAAACTTATTATATACTTAGTATATTATAAGTCTAAGACGTTTTTGTGTTTAAAATCAACTATTGACAGAGAAAACTATCTAGACAAAGACGGAAATAAATTTGTTGGATTTTTGAAATTTATTTACAATAAAGAGTAATGTTATAGTACAACATAAGTATCTAACCCAGTAAGTAGATTAATTTGTAGACGAACGTAGAATAAACAGAAAAAAATATTAAAAATTGTGATTTTATTTTATTGTTTACACTGCTGGCAATTTCTTAACCGTCAAACGACCTCTGATTTAGTTTTATCGATCTTTCAGACTTAGTAGTATCATACATACATTAATCAAAACCAGCAAAATACATTATTTGATATACTAAGTAGGCAAACAGGCATGCGGCTCGCCTCATGGAAAGCGGTTAACGCAGCAACACGCGGGGAACGCCGACCCTGAATAAATCTTTTCACACACTTTTCGAAGAACTTCATGTTGTAGCCTGTAGGGAAAACGATAGCAGGCTCATTCTATAACCATAATAGTAAAGTGTAAGTTTACTCTATAACCAATAACCGTAAATATGCTGCAGCAAATAAATATTTTTACATTTTTAATTTCTTTTTTCAACCTTTGAGTAGGTGCGTGGGAAATTCCTTTTCTAGTAACTTTACTTTTGTTTCCTTTTGTAACATCACACTGTACCTTTATGTCATATGTATACTTATTTTTGTTTAAGTTACTTCAACGGAACAGAGACTACATCAGTAGTTCTCCGGCGTCCATATTAAACGGTCAACTCAATCCAGTATCTCAATCAGTGATCCTGCTAGTGCCCAATTGAACTATTTTTAAGACAGCTTAGACACTTCCAATATTACAGTAATTACACAGAGACAATAAATTTATACTGTGAAACTTCAAGAAACAAATACTCGTAATAACCAATAATACGTGTTAGTTAACTGTATAAAATTTTATTGGTCGGTCTGCAAGTTATCGCAAAAAGTTCGCTAATGAGTAAAGTTTCCTCACTTTCCTTATTGCCAGAGTTAAAGCAAGGAAACGCCATTTCAATATCTTAGGAAGTTTTTTAACCTGTTTGGTTATGTTTAAGCACCTACTTAGTCTTAGATTTTTACCGAAATTAAGAATGAAGGTTGCAGTTTTTTTTTTGAGTTATAAGTCGTTTCGCCCGTTATTTGTTCGCCCGATCGGGCCAAACGACCAAGTCACAATATTTATAATTTGTAATTTTGTTGATTCTTGAAATAATATTTATATTTTGAGGTTTTTAGATTTTCTAAGAAACGACTTAAAGTACACATACAGACAGATACAGATTGGTACTTCTATCGTTATTGTGATAATAAGCTTGTAACTTTAAGATTTGAGTGCCATATTTTGTGATATCAATAAACTTAATCTTATATTTTGTTTTTTGGTAGATGATTATTGTCATAACCACGTTTTAAGTGGGTTATAAGCAAATCCCAAGTGAGTGTTGTAATGTTTAGTGTATCTTATTATTTATGACACATTACAGTTGATTGTATTTACTATCATTAATTATAACCAACATATCAATACAATTTGTTTTTTTTTTATCAAGACGATCTATTTTGATGCTGTCTGTATATGAAAAGTAATGAAACTTCCATCGGGCGAAACGCCAAAAATAAAATAATCAAAAAAAAAATAAAAAAATAATATATATAAATATAATATATAATATTATTTATATATAATATATAAATATTGTGACTTAGTAGTTTGGCCCTTTCGGGCGAACAAATGGCCGGCGAACCGACCTATAACTCTTTTTTTTTAATTCTCTGCGCCCTGGGCTCCGCTCCCGCGAGTATTTCAGAATAAAAAGAAACTCTAGGTTATATTCTACCCATGTACCTAATTTCAACGAAATTTGTCAAGCAGAATTTGCATGATTGAGTAACAAACATCCACATTAATACACATCCAAACTTTCGACTTTATAATATTAGTATGATTACATACACACACATACATACATAATCACGACTTTATCCCTTACGGGGTAGACAGAGCCAAGAAAGAGACTTGAAGGCCACGCTTAGCTGAATTGTGGGCTCTCTGATGGAATGGAGATTCAGGTATAGTGACAGGTTGCTAGCCCATCGCCTTTGAGTGGAGGCCTCGATTGACTTTTACAATATGTGCGGAAAGAGAAGCAGCTGGCACATAGAAATGAATGATTATAATACCTAATTACAACAAAAAAACACATAATTCTTTGCTTTAAATAATCTTAATGTTTGGCAGTGGAGTTGTTGTTGCAAATTCAACTCAGAGCAACACCGCGAGGCATAACTAGTTCAGTTAATATAACTGGACGTCACACTGAGTAAGGACCAAGTTGAATGATTGCAATTACACTGGCTTTGAGGTAAGTTGGAACTTGTAAAGTTAGTACTTGCATCCATTTACAGCATTAGCGCAATTCTGATTCAAAATTTGATTTTCTTTCTTGTTTTTATTCAAGACTAGCTAGCTAGCTGTTACCTGCGGCTACGCCCGTGGTAAAAAAAATATATTTTTCATACAAACTTTCACCCCCACTGAAAACTTTTGAGGGCTTATTTAAAAAAAATGTAGCTTATGTTTGAACACTATCATGACCGTTTGGTGGTAGGTATAGCTATGAAAGCGTAACAGCCATACTTTCGCGTTTTTGATATTTTTATGGATGCAGTAAATGAATACATTTTTTTTCACTATACGACGTATGTATTTATATAATCAAAACACATAAGTAATGTGAGTTAAATCTACCGTCACCCTTAAATAACTTGAGTGTTCTTTTTAAATCCAATTATACAAGAAATCATAAAAGAAATAAAAAAAATCATTTTCTCATCTTGTGTTTCTAGAATTAGCTGCGCGATGTAAAACTAATAATCACAGTTTTCTTTAATCAACGCGTTTCTTAAGAACTCGGGTTGAGATGAATCTACAAGAGTCGGGAATTCATTCTGACGTAGATAGCGTAATTATCGCAGGCCACAAAGAATATAAATGTTAATTTATCTAGAAGAACAACTGAACGCCAAATGATGCAAATACCAACCTGCAGTTTATGCGTGAAAGAATTATAAACATCCAAAGATCATTCTGTTTTCATTCTACGTTAGGAAATGATGACGTATCAGATGCCTTTACACGACTTGAAAAAATTCTGACCTAGTATGTATGCACCACCAAACTCTACCATCCGGGGTACTAGCGGAAAATTTCGTCCACTTTTGTGTCACCATAAATATTAATAACACACTTGATTAGAAAAAAGTTAAATGATATGATAAGATTGCAGTGCAAAAGTTGAAAAAACTGCATTAAAAAACTTCAATACCTAATCGAGTTAGCTGAAAAGCGCACTGGACGAATTGTTACTCTTTGATCCACTTGTTCAACATAATGGAAAAGAAACTTCGTATTGCTGAACAAAGGTGAGGTCCAGAGATAAAACAAAGCCGGATAAATTAAGTTTCTGTCGAAGTTACAGGCTGAAGTTGAGCGCTTTTTTAAATACCTCTTCTGTATTTTAATGCACTTTTCTTTGAAAGTTAAAGAAACTGAGAAACATAAAACAAGTTTGTTGATGGTTCATAAATCTTCGTCAAAGATCAAGTCTGTATATAGATGAGAGTGAATTATTAAATAAAATCAATACTAGTTCATATAATAAAGCTGATAAGTTTGTTTTTTTCATTAAAGATAACAATAATAATAAATTCTTAATTTCTCAACTAAGAATTAAAATACACAGAGATAGGATACATAAAACAAATTTGCAGCATATTGCTCCATTTACCAGCAACAGTCCACCTCCGAACTAGACGTTAGTCTGTATCTCAGAGACGGCTTGCTATCGGGAGATGGGTTTGCTCTTGACCACAATCTTGTCCGAGGACAGAGATGAGGTCTACGATGTAGCGAGCTTACCCAGAAGCAGCCTATCACTCTGGTTTTGAAGAGAGTCAGGTTGTATGTGCTCGGGAACACAGACGCAGTTGCTTGTTCAAACAAAATGAGAACTGCCTACATATGGTTTGCCCGACATAGTTGAAATTTTGCACGTGGCTTTAGTTTTCATGGCATTAATATGATAAGTAGGTACCTATGACCTGATGGTGCACCCAGGATCTGTTTTCAACTAGCGAACACTTCAACGGTTAATGGACTTTCTTTCTTTCTTTTCTGAGATCCCTGACGGCAATAAAAGCTTGTGGCAAAAAATATTTTTTGTAAAACTCAATTTGATTAAAACTAACGTGATAATGATTTTTAATACTGATACTCACGCGTGTTGTTAGCCGAAACCGCCGACGAGTAAAATATACTCATTTTACTTAAGACCAGGTCCAACCTGAGCTGCAAAAAACAAAATTCCCGTGTGCGCGTTGCAATAAGATAGTTTTTTGCACAACACAATGTTCTACTTTCGTTGTCAGGATCGAACAGATTTTGTACCGATTTAGCAACTCTTTCTCAAATATCATTAAAAATATTAGTTTTAAAACAAAAGTGCTCGATTAAGACTTTAATATAGATATATATAAACTAATTTTATAAAAATACTAGCTTTTGCCCGCGGCTTCGCCCGCGTGAATTTCCCACGGGAACAGTGCTTTTTCCCGGATAAAAAGTAGCCTATGTGCTATTCCAGGTCATTATCTACCTCTGTACCAAATTTCATCGAAATCCGTCCAGTAGATTTTGCGTGATTGAGTAACAAACATCCTCACAAACTCACAAATTCACAAACTCACAAACTCACATCCAAACTTTCGCATTTATAATATTAGTATGGATATACATGTTATCGCTGAAAATTTTAAGTTTCATGACTTGAAAGCTGAAATATTTTCTAAATTTTCGGTGCCTTTATGAATTAATTCAGCCGAAAATATGTATTTTTATTAAAAAGTACACGCTTGAAACATTAATAGAGATCATAATCTATATCCTGTATTATTTTTCCACTTCGTAAATAAACTCTAATTAGGTAAATTTCTTCATTAAAAATTACAATTATTTCGAATGTGGGGTTGGACCTGGCCTTAAGTTTTAAACCATTTTTCTGAAGCAAAGCAAGAGATCAAATATATTGGCTTTGCAATTCTCTGTTCCAACCAAGTTTCGGAACAATACTAATTATTCAAGTTGTGATATCAATATGAATCTATTTGCACAGTTTGGGAGCCAGGTGTGATGGAATACCTTAACTTGAAATCGGAAACTGAATAGGAAGACACAGTAACGTACGTATGTATAATAAAACTGTATCTGTGTCTGTACATAGGAAATATTTAAAAAAAAAAGTATTTTTGTGTCTGTACAAGCATCATGTAAAAACTACTAGATAAAATTTAAAGTGATTCCATAGTTATATCGTTGATGGTCCAACTTAATATCTGGTGCAAGTAACATCATAGAACCTGAGATATTCATTAAAGTAAATTATTAGAAAAAGAGTGTGTAATCCAAATAAAATCCCATTCAATTAGTCAAATTCAAAGTCAATTTTTTTTATTGAAACTTGGCCTTCAAAGAAGGCTCTTTTTCACGTCGAAAACTAATTATTTATCATAATATATTATGTCTCAAAGCTACAAACTACTAGCATTTCGGAACGACCACTGCTGAGAAGAAATGCCGAAAGAAACTCATGAAACAGTCTTGGTCGCCTAACATGCCAGAGGGGCTATTTATTAACTCTATACATACACTAGATTGTGTACAGTCAAAAATAAAATATAAAACCTGCTAACTAAGTATAAATAAATTAAAGTTAACACCCACTTAAATCCCTAATTCCAGAACAAGGTATAAAATAACCAGGATCCAATTTGTAAAACGTACTCGTATACCGGTACCATCGCGATATTTCGCAGGAAGAGCAAACAAGAGAGCGGCTCTAACTCAATGAGAAATATAGGCAGTTGCTTATCAGATTTATTATGTTTCGTCTTCAAACGGTATAACCACAAAATATTTAGTGCACAGATGGGGAACTTGTTAAAAAATAATACAAAGAATTGTAAAGTAAGCAATACAGAGTATACAAACAAACAAATTTCAATCGATTTTATTGGACTTGGCTGATGATTTTGTGACGAATTGATCGACTTTGTATAAATGCTAGACGAGACACAAAATAAGTTTTATTCTTATAACTGCACAGCACAAAGGATGGACTTGAACGAGGCCAACGACAGGGCAATCAACGTGGGCAAATACTGATGATTTGAACAACCAGTCCGACTCGACAAGAAGAAGATTGTTATAACTGTTTTACCCGTCTGGTGTCCATCAAAGTAGATATTATTAGTGGCGCGAAGATCACAAATTACAGTACTGCAAATAATTATATGTATGTATGGTTTGGGAGCGAAGAAAAAACATGTGCCAGCTGCTTCTCTTCCCGCGCAGATTGTCAAAGTCAATCGAGGGAAAGGGCTTTAAACTGGGGGTTCCTCCACTCATAGGCGATGGGCTAGCAACCTGTCACTATATCTGAATCTCCATTCCATCAGAAAGCCGACTATTCAGTTTAGCGTGGCCTTCGAGTCTCACGACTCTTGGCTCTGTCAACCCCGTAAGGAATAAAGACTGACAGATTCTGTACCTGTAATTATTTGTTCGCATCTTTATTTTACAGTACAAAGGCAAGAATTCGCGGTCCAGACGAAAACCGTAAAATTTATCGCAATCATAACAACGACCCCCGAAGGAGCGGTTATTTCATGCACAGCTATTTTATTGTCTATTCGGCTATTTTATTGGGCTCTTTGATTTTATACGGGTGATCGGTGATACAGCCGATAGTCTGATATTTAGAACCTCTTTGTTAGGGGAGGGAAATAGCTGGGAATTTCTAGGGAAAATAGATACAGTCCCAATCTGAAACAGTGCTTATTGTGGAAGGGCTAGGGCATAGATTGCATCAGTTATTGCAGTAAATTGCGAATGAAGAGAAATATTTTATAGCTAGTTGCAAGTCAAAACAATGATTTTCTAATAGGTTATTTTATTTTAGCTTATTAGGGTATTAAATAAACTAAAGAACACAAGTCAATATTGTTTGAAGATTTTTTTTTAATTTTTGTTTGCCTGTCTTTCTGTCTGTCTGAATGTTTGTACGTGCATCATGCAAAAACCGATGGATGAAATTTGATGCGTTTTTCACCGTTGTATTTCTATAGGAATCTGGCGTAGGTTTCATTCTGATTCGCTAAGAACCAGAGTTAATAAATTAACTATAGTATATTACGCGCGGACAAATTCGCGGGCGAAAGTAATAATTATCAAAAAGTTTTCTGAAAAGTATTTGCTTATAAGACTATAGTAAATTAACCTCAACCTTGCAGATACCTCGTAACGCAGCATTGTAATAACAAAATAAGCAAGGATTTAATGCCAAGGAATAGTTTCCCTAACAAATAGCTTAAGATTCGGAGCAGGCCGCAGCCGCCTCGCGGTGGTGAAATGATAAATAGCTACGCTCTGGCGCAACTAATTCTGAGGTCACTCCATATTAATTTACTGCTAACTCTTGGTTTTAGTGGAAACAGATTGGTCTTACCTTTATTTAATTGTTTACTTGTGTAAAGTAAGTAGTTTAGCATTATCCCGTATAGAAGCAATATAATATATAAAATTCTTTCTTCACGAGTGACTAACAGACAACGCACAGATAAAACTACTGGGCGTATGAAGCTGAAATTTGACATGTAGGTTCCTTATGGAGTGTAGGGGAGTAGAGAAGAACTATGAAAGGATTTCTCGAAGTTGCCACGGTAACAAAGTCCAGGGTCCATTCTAAGAAATAAATAAAACAAGCTAATTATTAAAAATAAAAAATACGACTGACAATTACTCACAAAGATGTCACTCGGAGGAATGCAAGGAATCTAAAAATACCTCTCACATCAAAATCTGTTTCACAAAAGCCGTTCAGGACTTATGGTGGAATAAAGTAACTTACATACATGAACACTTTTTGGTTAGTCGTATTTCATTTTTTCATTTCTCTCAGCCGAAAAACGTCCACTGCTGGACAAAGGCCTTGGGGTTAGTCGTATAAATAAATATATTTAATATTTCTTTTTTTCATCTATTTACACTACATGTTCACTCAAAACGTGTAAAATTGCAACTTAAGAAATAACTGTTTGTTGTCATCTTCAGACTCCAAGTTTGGACAATTTGGACGCGAAGGCGTGCGTCTTGAACCTGTCGGAGTTTGAAGCTAGGTTTTATAGCACTCCCAACATTTCTGAGGAAGTTTTCACGCAAACAGACGATTTTGTGTTCCCTGAGAAAATTGACGCAAAGATTGTTTGGCAAAATTTTAACTTCGTTTTTTATTCAGTGGAAGAATTTCTAAATAAAACACCATTTCAAACTTTGAAAAATATCCTTATTTTTTATTTTATTTAAGAGTTATGATGTCGTTGTTTTTCAAATATAATTATTAAAAGGTCTATATTTATTGTTTGCTTTCTAATCAAACCGCGAAATAAAATATTTTAAGTCGCAGTACTGTATCATATTATATGATTCATATAGTCTTTGCTCTTCATTGCAGACCGGGAGAAATTAATCCGTTCAGTGAAATATTTGAGACTGCGGGCGCTGCTCTATTCAGATATTGCGTTTTTAGTGCCCAAATGCCAATTTATTCGGTATTCGCCCAGGTCGAATGTATCAAAAGTTCATAACTGCAACGTGAAAGAAAATAGCACCAGTGATTTTTTTATTGTTAACAAGAAAAATGGCACAAAATTCTTAAGATTGTTTTGTTAATTTTGAGGACAATTTCAGCCCATGATACTGACTGACATGACTACATATTCTTATGTACATTCACGACACATCTGTCCTTAAGACAATGTACCTAATCAGGTCTAAAATTGGATACGAACCAATAAAAGCCAAAATATATTTTTAACAGGTTGCGCGCCGTTTAGAACCTGATATAAATATATATATAACAAAAGTAAATTCCACTTGAACGAAGTCGCAGGAAAATGCTAGTAATGAATAGGATCTTATTGGTTCGATTGAGGTGAAGGTGCAAGGCTCGAGTGCCTATTGTGCCCGGTTCAATGATCAATTTAACTTTCCCCGCTGAAAAGTTGAAGGAACGTAAAAAAAATTGATACGGTATAAGGTTAATAAGAGGTTATAAGTAAGCCGGTACCTATTCATATCCATACTTCCATATCTAAATACTAATGCTGCTTTCACGGCTAAACCACTGGACCGATTTTGATGAAATTTGGTATGTATATACTAGTAGAAGACCTGGGGTTAAACATAGGTTCTCTCTCTCATACATACAACAAACATAGGTTACTTTTTTTCAAAATCAACCCTTAAGGGGCTGAAATGGGGGGTCAAAGTTTTTATGGAATACAAGATATACTTTTTGCCGACGAATTTCGATTAAATTTGATACATGAGTAGAAAAATACAGGGAATAGCACATAAAATACCTTTTATCCCGAAATTCCTTTGGGAGCGAAGCCCCGGGGCGTGTTAGTAATATTTCCTGCGAATACTCTCATCCAAAAAGGTAACTACCTAGCCCTATTGACACTTATCAATCCTATTCATAGATTACAATTAAGGACTTTCTAGACTTCAAACTGTACTTAAACTAGTGTTCACCTAATAATGTTTGGGGAGTTCCTACCTCACACATTTGGCCATTAGGGCCAACATAGCGCAGCCAAGTTACGTACCTGGTTACCAAGTTGTAGAGGCCGTCATATGCATAAACTTATCTTACAGCGTAATGTTGTTAACAGTCGTTATGTCTGCGTGTATACAACGTACGTCATCTTGAACGTTATAGAGAAACGCCTGCTTTAGGGATGCAAATATATTTTCAACACACTTGCTCGTAAAGTGGGTCTTATTACATCGAATTTAGGCCCATAATGCCATATATTACGAAGGTATTACGAATATATTACGGAGATGTTTGGAAATAAAAATTACCATACTGCGCTATACAAAAGATAGAAAACTAATGCGCGTTATGAATTCCACAAAGCATTTTTAATTTAGCCGCATAATACATATTAGATCAAATAGGGAAAATAACAACAGTTTTTAAATAAGCAAAGATAATGATTTTTATACAGCCATACTGGCTGTATGGCGATATACCATCCGCAGCGTGCACCGCGCGCTCCCTGCGCACGGCGCGGGGCGGCGGGCGGCGGCACGCGAATAAAAAACAAGACTATATTTATTATGTTGTGTTTGTTAGGGACATTTTCCGATTTTCGCCGTGTTAGCATATTAAATATTTAATAAAATGTCGACTAGTATGGAAGAATATGTAAATTTAACTCCACCTGAAATCATTAACGAGGCGCGTAATGTTTATTGCCTCCAAAATCAAACGTAAGTATTTGGCGGCATGCATACGAATGTTTTATAAAGTGGAGGAATAACAAAAGGGTGCAATCGTTTTCCAATAATTAGATGTGAGGACCACATTAATTTTTTTACTCACAAGTGTGTTGAAAAACGTCGTATGATACACGTGTCCATTTGGTCATTACGCACACTCGGCTTTATTAGCGCGCTCGCCTTCGGCTCGCGCGCCAATCTCGCCTCTTGTGCGTAATGACTTTGGACACTTGTATCATAATGTACTATTCTAGCACCGCCTGGGGGCTCTGCTTTCGTGGGAATTTTGGTATAAAAAGACTGTTCTATTCTTGGTTACAGCTACTCGTGTGCAAAATTTCATTTTGGTCCCAGTCGCCGAAATCCTCGAAATCGGTTCAGTGGAATTTGCACGATTTGCGTATCGAAGACTTTTTCATTATTAAAACAACTAAAAACCTATTGTTATATTCTTACACAAATTTGAATTAGATCCCAAATTTTATAGTCCAAGGGTATAGTAGTAACAAATGATAGAGATTCTAAGAAAGAAAGATGGCGGCTGGAGAGAATTTAAATTTTTAACCCAAGGCACAGAATTAATATAAGTACTACGTACAGAAAGGAAGCTCACATGCCAGAGGGGCTATTTATTAACTCTATACATACACTAGATTGTGTACAGTCAAAAATAAAATATAAAACCTGCTAACTAAGTATAAATAAATTAAAGTTAACACCCACTTAAATCCCTAATTCCAGAACAAGGTATAAAATAACCAGGATCCAATTTGTAAAACGTACTCGTATACCGGTACCATCGCGATATTTCGCAGGAAGAGCAAACAAGAGAGCGGCTCTAACTCAATGAGAAATATAGGCAGTTGCTTATCAGATTTATTATGTTTCGTCTTCAAACGGTATAACCACAAAATATTTAGTGCACAGATGGGGAACTTGTTAAAAAATAATACAAAGAATTGTAAAGTAAGCAATACAGAGTATACAAACAAACAAATTTCAATCGATTTTATTGGACTTGGCTGATGATTTTGTGACGAATTGATCGACTTTGTATAAATGCTAGACGAGACACAAAATAAGTTTTATTCTTATAACTGCACAGCACAAAGGATGGACTTGAACGAGGCCAACGACAGGGCAATCAACGTGGGCAAATACTGATGATTTGAACAACCAGTCCGACTCGACAAGAAGAAGATTGTTATAACTGTTTTACCCGTCTGGTGTCCATCAAAGTAGATATTATTAGTGGCGCGAAGATCACAAATTACAGTACTGCAAATAATTATATGTATGTATGGTTTGGGGAGCGAAGAAAAAACATGTGCCAGCTGCTTCTCTTCCCGCGCAGATTGTCAAAGTCAATCGAGGGAAAGGGCTTTAAACTGGGGATTCCTCCACTCATAGGCGATGGGCTAGCAACCTGTCACTATATCTGAATCTCCATTCCATCAGAAAGCCGACTATTCAGTTTAGCGTGGCCTTCGAGTCTCACGACTCTTGGCTCTGTCAACCCCGTAAGGAATAAAGACTGACAGATTCTGTACCTGTAATTATTTGTTCGCATCTTTATTTTACAGTACAAAGGCAAGAATTCGCGGTCCAGACGAAAACCGTAAAATTTATCGCAATCATAACAACGACCCCCGAAGGAGCGGTTATTTCATGCACAGCTATTTTATTGTCTATTCGGCTATTTTATTGGGCTCTTTGATTTTATACGGGTGATCGGTGATACAGCCGATAGTCTGATATTTAGAACCTCTTTGTTAGGGGAGGGAAATAGCTGGGAATTTCTAGGGAAAATAGATACAGTCCCAATCTGAAACAGTGCTTATTGTGGAAGGGCTAGGGCATAGATTGCATCAGTTATTGCAGTAAATTGCGAATGAAGAGAAATATTTTATAGCTAGTTGCAAACAATGATTTTCTAATAGGTTATTTTATTTTAGCTTAAATAAACTCAAGAACCAACTCAATATTGTTTGAAGATTTTTTTTTTAATTTTTGTTTGCCTGTCTTTTTGTCTGTCTGTATGTTTGTACGTGCATCATGCAAAAACCGATGGATGAAATTTGATGCGGTTTTCACCGTTGTATTTCTATAGGAATCTGGCGTAGGTTTCATTCTTCTGATTCGCTAAGAACCAGAGTTAATAAATTAACTATAGTATATTACGCGCGGACAAATTCGCGGGCGAAAGTAATAATTATCAAAAAGTTTTCTGAAAAGTATTTGCTTATAAGACTATAGTAAATTAACCTCAACCTTGCAGATACCTCGTAACGCAGCATTGTAATAACAAAATAAGCAAGGATTTAATGCCAAGGAATAGTTTCCCTAACAAATAGCTTAAGATTCGGAGCAGGCCGCAGCCGCCTCGCGGTGGTGAAATGATAAATAGCTACGCTCTGGCGCAACTAATTCTGAGGTCACTCCATATTAATTTACTGCTAACTCTTGGTTTTAGTGGAAACAGATTGGTCTTACCTTTATTTAATTGTTTACTTGTGTAAAGTAAGTAGTTTAGCATTATCCCGTATAGAAGCAATATAATATATAAAATTCTTTCTTCACGAGTGACTAACAGACAACGCACAGATAAAACTACTGGGCGTATGAAGCTGAAATTTGACATGTAGGTTCCTTATGGAGTGTAGGGAGTAGGGAAGAACTATGAAAGGATTTCTCGAAGTTGCCACGGTAACAAAGTCCAGGGTCCATTCTAAGAAATAAATAAAACAAGCTAATTATTAAAAATAAAAAATACGACTGACAATTACTCACAAAGATGTCACTCGGAGGAATGCAAGGAATCTAAAAATACCTCTCACATCAAAATCTGTTTCACAAAAGCCGTTCAGGACTTATGGTGGAATAAAGTAACTTACATACATGAACACTTTTTGGTTAGTCGTATTTCATTTTTTCATTTCTCTCAGCCGAAAAACGTCCACTGCTGGACAAAGGCCTTGGGGTTAGTCGTATAAATAAATATATTTAATATTTCTTTTTTTCATCTATTTACACTACATGTTCACTCAAAACGTGTAAAATTGCAACTTAAGAAATAACTGTTTGTTGTCATCTTCAGACTCCAAGTTTGGACAATTTGGACGCGAAGGCGTGCGTCTTGAACCTGTCGGAGTTTGAAGCTAGGTTTTATAGCACTCCCAACATTTCTGAGGAAGTTTTCACGCAAACAGACGATTTTGTGTTCCCTGAGAAAATTGACGCAAAGATTGTTTGGCAAAATTTTAACTTCGTTTTTTATTCAGTGGAAGAATTTCTAAATAAAACACCATTTCAAACTTTGAAAAATATCCTTATTTTTTATTTTATTTAAGAGTTATGATGTCGTTGTTTTTCAAATATAATTATTAAAAGGTCTATATTTATTGTTTGCTTTCTAATCAAACCGCGAAATAAAATATTTTAAGTCGCAGTACTGTATCATATTATATGATTCCTATAGTCTTTGCTCTTCATTGCAGACCGGGAGAAATTAATCCGTTCAGTGAAATATTTGAGACTGCGGGCGCTGCTCTATTCAGATATTGCGTTTTTAGTGCCCAAATGCCAATTTATTCGGTATTCGCCCAGGTCGAATGTATCAAAAGTTCATAACTGCAACGTGAAAGAAAATAGCACCAGTGATTTTTTTATTGTTAACAAGAAAAATGGCACAAAATTCTTAAGATTGTTTTGTTAATTTTGAGGACAATTTCAGCCCATGATACTGACTGACATGACTACATATTCTTATGTACATTCACGACACATCTGTCCTTAAGACAATGTACCTAATCAGGTCTA
The DNA here is from genome assembly GCA_018467065.1 of Ephestia elutella. Lineage (NCBI taxonomy): Eukaryota > Metazoa > Arthropoda > Insecta > Lepidoptera > Pyralidae > Ephestia > Ephestia elutella. The sequence goes on from CM031569.1 coordinate 2,993,784, forward strand.
AAATTGGATACGAACCAATAAAAGCCAAAATATATTTTTAACAGGTTGCGCGCCGTTTAGAACCTGCAATATTAACAAAAGTAAATTCCACTCGAACGAAGTCGCAGGAAAATGCTAGTAATGAATAGGGATCTTATTGGTTCGATTGAGGTGAAGGTGCAAGGCTCGAGTGCCTATTGTGCCCGGTTCAATGATCAATTTAACTTTCCCCGCTGAAAAGTTGAAGGAACGTAAAAAAATTGATACGGTATAAGGTTAATAAGAGGTTATAAGTAAGCCGGTACCTATTCATATCCATACTTCCATATCTAAATACTAATGCTGCTTTCACGGCTAAACCACTGGACCGATTTTGATGAAATTTGGTATGTATATACTAGTAGAAGACCTGGGGTTAAACATAGGTTCTCTCTCTCATACATACAACAAACATAGGTTACTTTTTTTCAAAATCAACCCTTAAGGGGCTGAAATGGGGGGTCAAAGTTTTTATGGAATACAAGATATACTTTTTGCCGACGAATTTCGATTAAATTTGATACATGAGTAGAAAAATACAGGGAATAGCACATAAAATACCTTTTATCCCGAAATTCCTTTGGGAGCGAAGCCCCGGGGCGTGTTAGTAATATTTCCTGCGAATACTCTCATCCAAAAAGGTAACTACCTAGCCCTATTGACACTTATCAATCCTATTCATAGATTACAATTAAGGACTTTCTAGACTTCAAACTGTACTTAAACTAGTGTTCACCTAATAATGTTTGGGAGTTCCTACCTCACACATTTGGCCATTAGGGCCAACATAGCGCAGCCAAGTTATGTACCTGGTTACCAAGTTGTAGAGGCCGTCATATGCATAAACTTATCTTACAGCGTAATGTTGTTAACAGTCGTTATGTCTGCGTGTATACAACGTACGTCATCTTGAACGTTATAGAGAAACGCCTGCTTTAGGGATGCAAATATATTTTCAACACACTTGCTCGTAAAGTGGGTCTTATTACATCGAATTTAGGCCCATAATGCCATATATTACGAAGGTATTACGAATATATTACGGAGATGTTTGGAAATAAAAATTACCATACTGCGCTATACAAAAGATAGAAAACTAATGCGCGTTATGAATTCCACAAAGCATTTTTAATTTAGCCGCATAATACATATTAGATCAAATAGGGAAAATAACAACAGTTTTTAAATAAGCAAAGATAATGATTTTTATACAGCCATACTGGCTGTATGGCGATATACCATCCGCAGCGTGCACCGCGCGCTCCCTGCGCACGGCGCGGGGCGGCGGGCGGCGGCACGCGAATAAAAAACAAGACTATATTTATTATGTTGTGTTTGTTAGGGACATTTTCCGATTTTCGCCGTGTTAGCATATTAAATATTTAATAAAATGTCGACTAGTATGGAAGAATATGTAAATTTAACTCCACCTGAAATCATTAACGAGGCGCGTAATGTTTATTGCCTCCAAAATCAAACGTAAGTATTTGGCGGCATGCATACGAATGTTTTATAAAGTGGAGGAATAACAAAAGGGTGCAATCGTTTTCCAATAATTAGATGTGAGGACCACATTAATTTTTTTACTCACAAGTGTGTTGAAAAACGTCGTATGATACACGTGTCCATTTGGTCATTACGCACACTCGGCTTTATTAGCGCGCTCGCCTTCGGCTCGCGCGCCAATCTCGCCTCTTGTGCGTAATGACTTTGGACACTTGTATCATAATGTACTATTCTAGCACCGCCTGGGGGCTCTGCTTTCGTGGGAATTTTGGTATAAAAAGACTGTTCTATTCTTGGTTACAGCTACTCGTGTGCAAAATTTCATTTTGGTCCCAGTCGCCGAAATCCTCGAAATCGGTTCAGTGGAATTTGCACGATTTGCGTATCGAAGACTTTTTCATTATTAAAACAACTAAAAACCTATTGTTATATTCTTACACAAATTTGAATTAGATCCCAAATTTTATAGTCCAAGGGTATAGTAGTAACAAATGATAGAGATTCTAAGAAAGGAAGATGGCGGCTGGAGAGAATTTAAATTTTTAACCCAAGGTGCCCAAGGCACAGAATTAATATTAGTACTACGTACAGAAAGGAAACTCCCTGCCCCTCCCGCAATATGCCACCCCCCCCGCTCCTTCCGCACTTCTCCCCCGTTCTTGTGTAACTGTGCGACGTTCGACTATGAAAACGCACACATTGACGTGTTACTGACGTGTTCACGGATATACAGTTTCATTTGTAGTAGTAGTAGGCATATTTGACGCGCCGTTTCTATGAAGCGCCCGCCCTGTGCCAAAGGCTTTTAAGGTCCACCTGCTTGAAATATCTTGCCTTTATTAATAACATTTATAGTTACAAATAGTAAATATCGGAATTAAACTTATCTAACTCGATACCTATAGGATGTACCAATACGCCTGTTACTGTTTTCACTAACAATTGAGGACATTGTTAGTGTATGTCTGGGCTAGATTTCGATCTAGACTAGTATTCAGATGCGGTGCTCATGTTTCCTAGTGAGATTGGGCGTATAATTCAATAGTTCCTGAAGTCAGAGTAGAATATCAAGGAGGAATATCGAACAACTTGCTTTGTCTAAACATCATAAAATAGTTTAACACAGTCTTGAATCAGACTATGTGTAGTGTGTAATGGTGGTAGGTACTAAAGAGAAGTAATTTTCCCACTAGTATCACCGGTAAATTAATAAATAAATTGCTTCCATGCTGGTCTGTGAGCGAAGAAAAAACATAGATTGTGCCAGCTGCTTCTCTTCCCGCGCGTAAAAGTCAATCGAGGGAAATGGCTTTAAACTGGGGATTCCTCCACTCGGCCAACTATTTCACGGCCAACAATTTGGATTTACTAGTGGTAAATGCACAACTGATGCGGGAGTGGCTTTGGTTACTCATATCTTCAATGCATGGGAAGATTCACAGGATGCAATTGGAGCGTTTTGTGATTTATCTAAGGCGTTTGACTGTGTTGACCATGAGACTCTCTTGCTCAAGCTCTCTCAGTACGGTTTTGACACCAATAGAACTAATAAAATCTTATTTAAGTGATAGGCTGCAGACTGTAGACCTAAATAACGTAAAATCTAAAGGATCAAAAGTTATGATTGGCGTACCTCAAGGTTCAATTTTAGGACCTTTCCTTTTTTTAGTCTATGTCAACGACCTGCCTTATATGGTTGAGAAGCAGGCTGGTATAGTGTTGTTTGCTGATGACACGTCTTTAATTTTTAAGACTGACCGCCATAGCGAAAATGTGGATGCTGTGAACAGCACTTTGTCTGCCATATCAGACTGGTTTTCTGCTAATAACCTGATGCTTAATGCAAGTAAGACCCATTGCATTAAATTTACGCTTCCTAATGTTAGGCAGGCCCATGTTGATATCAATATAAATAGTAATAAGTTAGAGTTCATTGAAAGTACCACTTTTTTAGGAATAACATTAGATTCTAAATTACAATGGGGTGCTCACATTTCTAATTTGTCTAAAAAACTGAGCTCCGCGGCTTATGCTGTAAGACGAATCAGACAACTAACGGATGTGGCAACTGCTAGGTTGGTTTATTTTAGTTATTTCCATAGCCTAATGTCGTATGGCCTATTACTTTGGGGAGCAGCTGCCGACATACAAACAATTTTTATACTTCAAAAAAGAGCTATTCGTTTTATTTACAGATTAAGAAAAAGAGATTCACTCAGAGATTTCTTCAAAGATATAGATATTTTAACCTTACCATCCCAATATATTTTTGATAACATTATGCATGTTAGGAAAAATATTTCGTCTTTCAAAAAAGTTTGTGATGTCACAGATATATCCCTGCGAAACAAACATAACTTGTACGTTCCAGGGCACAGACTGGCTAGGGTTAGGAAATCATTTGTGGGAAACCAACGAACTAATATACCATAGAAAAATAACTCCCATACAATGATCGCTTTTAACTCGGTACCTTTACGCAAACAGATGAACTGCAATAATTATATGAACACACACATTCTCATCGACCATACTTCAACGCTGTTAGTCGTCTGTGTCGGCCGATTTGACGAATCAGGTGATTAGCTCGCACGCGCTCTGCGGCGATAATGGCGGCGATGTTAGAGGAACGAGGAATGGATGGTTTTATGTAACATTAGTCTAAAATAAGTAAACATGTATTTGATAACGTATTTATTTATATTATTCTCTAAAATATTTGTATTTGTAATACTTATTTTGAAGACCTTAGCAAACTTGTAAAGTGCATGTTAGTAATACAAATTATAGTGAATAAATAAATATGAAATATTACAATGAAAATAAATACAGTTTCTTAATACTGGTAGGAACAAAAATAGAGTCAGGTTTTTCATAATCTAAAAGACATATCTCAAAAAAGTACAAATTTCAAATATTGAATGCGTTCTTATATATTTTTTAAGTAACAATTGGGTCTTGGATAACCTGTTTTTTTTTCATTTCAAAATCTTCTCATCCTAGCGTATTTCCTGTTCCGTCCTCAGTGGCAATGCTCGAGCCCGGGGTCCGCTACCATATCTTGGCGGTTTGACAATGTTACTGGTTTTTACACAGAGTGAATGTCGTCTGACCCCCGCAACCCAAAGAGTAGACCAGAAACAATCCTATATCCTATAGTAAACAATCCTATAGTATATTAATATGATTAGTTAGTTTTCGTTATCTCGACTGACGTCGGTTTAAAAAAATACGCATAAGCAATCGTGAATATGTGATAATTTTGTATGAGTTTTTAAATACAGTTATTATATAATATAATGATCTATTTAATGCATAATAACAATAATCAAAGTAAAAAAAAAAAAAAATTATTTTTTCTAGTACACTATGTAAAGTTACGCTTTACTTTACTTTATTTAAATCTTGGATACATATTGCATAACATTTTCCCCTAGTATTCAAAATGTTTTAAATAAAATATTAATATACTTACTTATGAAAGGTAATTCCGCTGTTCGTCATATCTGTGTGACTTCTACACCACTTTACGACACAAGATGGCATATTTTTGTTAATTAAACTTGCGAAATTACTCGATGATACGTACAATTGACACTTATGCGTTAGGTACAAGTACAACCGTTGAACTCGCTGCGCCACGGCGAACTGAGGCGAAGTGAGGTGGCTATTTTACGCCCCGCCCACCAAGGTTGCTATTGCGTGGAACCATTTTTTTGGCGTTGTTAGAGTTCTATGGTATATTAGTTCGTTGTGGGAAACTGTATGCGCTATTATAATAAAATACCAAAATCTGTCCTTGATATGCCTGACAAGAAATTTAAACATTATATTAAGGAGACACTTTGTAAGAAGGCATATTATACGACGGATGATTATGTAAATGACAAAAATGCGTGGCCCGAGCCTGGTACAGTGACCTCCTAAGACTGTCATATTACTCTCTAGGTACATTGTGTACTTTTACTTTTACAATGACATTTTATTAATTTATAATTTTTATTAATTTATAAATTTGACATTTAATATCCATACTAATATTATAAATGCGAAAGTTTGGATGTGAGTTTGTGAGTTTGTGAATTTGTGAGTTTGTGAGTTTGTGAGTTTGTGAGGATGTTTGTTACTCAATCACGCAAAATCTACTGGACGGATTTCGATGAAATTTGGTACAGAGGTAGATAATGACCTGGAATAGCACATAGGCTACTTTTTATCCCGGGAAAAAGCACTGTTCCCGTGGGAAATTCACGCGGGCGAAGCCGCGGGCAAAAGCTAGTATATATATATATATTCAATGTATATTCGTCCACATATACAGTTATTTAATTGTAAGACATATGTTGTAAAGTGACGTCTTTGGAGAAAATGCAGCAGTGGAGTTTGTTGCGCCGCCTCTTCTCCACTTGCGCTTTGGAGGCGGTGGTAAACTTAGCTTTAAGTAATTTTTTTGACGTCAACTAACTAAAAAACAAGAAAGTGACGATTTATAAGTGCTATTTTTAAGCCTACATGAATAAAAATATTTGACTTTGACTTTGACTTTGGCCATGGGCTAGCAACCTGTAACTATACCTGAATCTCCATTCCATCAGAGAGCCCACTATTCAACTAAACGTGGCCTTCGAGTCTCATGAATTTTGGCTCTGTCTACCCCGTAAGGAAGACATGAATCTATGTATGTATGTATCACCGGTGGTACTGTTCGCTGGTACAAGTGGAAAATGGGAAAATATACTAGCCGCGCCCCGGGGCTTTGCTCCCGTGGGAATTTCGGGATAAATAGTACCCTATGTGCTATTCCCGATATTTTTCTACCCGTATACCAAATTTCATCGAAATCCATCCAGTAGATTTTGCGTGATTAAGTAACAAACATCCTCACAAACTCACATCCAAACTTTCGCATTTAGTAGAGTAGGTTTTTTAGAATTATACAGTCAATGTCAACTCTTTTGTTGCTAAATACTAGACGAATTTCGATAAAATTTTGTACACGGGTAGAATAGAACCCGGAATACACATAGGGTATTTTTTTCCCGAATTTCTTACAGAAGCGAAGTCCCAGGGCGAAGCTTGTATAAAATGATTAATGGTCATCAAATTATTTTCCCCGCTGCCGGGGTACTGGCTTTCCTTATGGATGCGTTATAGATGGGATGACCCACCACACCTAAGCAGTTTGCTAGGTTAAAAAAATATATATGTATAACTAAATCAAATAAATATAAAATATATAACAAATAGACAACAAACTTGATCATAACCCGAATTTGAGAAATTCGCTTCGTGAATCTCAGTAAAATTAATTATGAGAATTAAATCTTCAATTTTCTAGAGTTCGCTGGTACAGTCAACAGAAAACCAAGATACCCTGGAAGCTTATGCTATGGTTATAAAGGCGGATTTGCAATGAATCTGCGTTGGTTGATGTGAAGTCGTAACGAAGGTATTCATGCCCGTATTGTGGCCGCGAGATATGCTCTCTTAGATTGAATCTAACTTTGCAATTAAAAGTTGCACGGAGTGCTATTGAGGATTTGTTTTGAGGGCCCGCTAACTTTGAGTTGCGATTGGAAAGTAATGACGTAAAAGTCTGAATGCAGCATCAAAAAACTATACTTTTAGAGATATAATTTTGCACAGAGTGAATGCAAAAACACGGGTAAACATTTTTTTTGAGATATCACACTCGGTCCCATAAAAAAAGTTGATCATTTTCATAAGTACTGTAAAAATTTTGCTTGAATTCACCTATTTATTAGACTTTTTGTTCTACACATATTGCAAAAGCTTGCTTAATTGTTAAAGTGTGTGTGTCAATTTCAAATTCAAGTGAAGAAGGAAGAGAAAGGGAAATATAGACGGAACTGATTTATTACGAGCACTGTATTGCATCTATGTATGTATGGCCGAGCAAATACTCGGTCAGGCTACAAAACCAGTAAAACCAGTACACAAATAACACGAGCATGACTCCCAACCCCCGTGAATACGAGTAGGAAATGTAGGAATATTGGAACAACCACAGATTAGATTAGGCTAGAACCCGCAAGTTTGTTCGATATGAAAACCGAGCGTGCCATTATTTTCTACCTACGATGACTTCACGCCAGTCATTTTATGATGGGCGCAATATAAACGCGAATGAAGGCTAACTGAGTAGCAAACGTGTGATGTTTGTCCATTGGACATACGCCGGGCACGCTTGGACATACTGTTTGCGGCATCTAGAGTATATCAAAATCTGTGGGATCAACCCTTGAGCATTCAGTGGGTCGAAACAGCCCCGGATATAGTTTTATGAGCGCACGCTCCGAACGTTTTTCAATCGCGCTTCAGATGCGATTTGCTAGCTTACAAATACACCGCTTTGTCCTTTGCTGAACATGTTTATTTGAACATTTTTTTTCAACTTGTTTAGCTTATAAATATACTCGTTCTACCGAAGAGCCTCAGAGGATAAGTGGAGGTAAAATTGTATTGTTTAATAAATCAAACCCAGTAATGTGTCTTCGGAGGTTTATTTTTTGTAAACTACACGAGTTTTACTAAAAAATATGATAAATTAATATTAATATCAGAGATCGACAATGTAAGCTACTAGGGGTGATTTTAGCTAGTGACAGCAGGTTAGTTGTCAAAGTGACAACTGACAGATGCGTTCAGTTACAATACAAAAATATTATGTGCCTATCCACAAAAGTAGAAACGTTTTGAGATCATGAAAACGGCTATGGATTTTGAGGAACTTTGCTATTTGGACTCTTTTGGCTACTTGGATCTTAAATTACTGAGGAAACGTAGTTCGGATTGTTTCTTTGCTACTCGCTCATCATGATGATGGTGGATGATCACTGAAGATGTGATGACCATTTTCTATAACTATTTTCAGTAAAAAACTTCAAATAATCAATATTACTTTCAAAAGGATATAGGCAGGTTTTACTTTATTGGTTTTTTTTTATTGGTTTATACTTTATTGCAGAAATAAACGGTTCTTTAACATCGGACTGAACTGTAATGGCACATTTTACAGCCAGCTTTCCGTGACTGATTGTTATTTTGATTGGCTTTCAAATCCTACTGATTTGGGAGAAATAAACTACCTATCTACATACCTACCTAAGCGTCTGGGAGACAAAGCCCAATTATTTTACTTTCTTATTTTCTTGGATTGTAAAATAAACAGGACAATACACATTTATTGTTTCGTTGAAGGAAAACATCGTGAGGGACCTGCAGTCTGCACTCTATAATTATATTAAGCTAGTAGGTACCTATGTAAAATGGAGAATATGATAAGTGGAGAATAAGATAAGTTAAACTGCAGGAAATCGCTAGAAATTGTAGAAAACTTTTAATTCCACCACAGATAAATGCGAAAGTTTGGGTATGCGTATATGAGTATGTTTGTTACTTAATCACATAAAAATTACTTGACGGATTTCGGTAAAATTTGTTAGACAGGTAGAATAATAACCTAGAACACATAGAGTCCTTTTTATCTCAAAATTCCTACGCGAGCGAAGCCCCAGGGTGCAGCTAGTCCTAATCCTAACTTCCCAACTTATATTATAATGCGAAAGTGAGTTTGTTTGTTTATTTATTTGTTGTTTGTTTGTGACCTCTTCACGCTTTATCTACAGAACCAATATTCCTGAAATTTCACATATACGTACCCCGGGAAAATCACTGTTTCCGTAGGAAATTCACGCGGGCGAAGCCGCGGTAGTGAGTAATTTATAAACTCACTAGCTATCGCCCGCGGCTTCGCCCGCGTGAATTTCCCACGCGAACCGTGCCTTTTCTCGGGATGAAAGGTACCCTATGTCCTTCTCCGTACTTCTAAATATGTGTATGCGAAATTTCAGGAAGATTGATTCAGTAGATGAAGCGTGAAGAGGTAACAAACAAATAACCAAACCAACAAACTCACTTTCGCATTTATAATATTAGTTAGGATTGACAATGATTGCGATCGTAGTCGTAAAACTGAAAACATCGTTTTAACGATTGAAATTCATTAAATTGAATAAATTTCTGTAGTTTACTACGGTGGTTTAATTGACGCGTTTAAAATATTAATGAATCCATTATTTTAATAAGTATTCGACGGTTAGGTATGCCCCGCGGTTTCACCTAGTTTCCTTACAAATTTAAATATTTTCTAATCAAATAGGTACTATTATATACAGGGTTATTTGTATTAAACGCAAAACCTTCCTAGGGGTGAAAGTACTCATAAATATGAACATCTTTTTGTATGGGACCGACTCTGAAATCTTTAAAAAAAAATCAGCTATTCCATACATTTTGGGCGAGTAGGTATTGCAAATTGTATGGAACAGCTGATTTTTTTTTTGAGATTACAGAGTCGGTCCCATACAAAAAGATGTTCATATTTGTGAGTACCATCAACCCTAGGAAGGTTTTGCGTTTATTACAAATAACCCTGTATATTATTGTATATTTATTAGGTTATTTATGTTGCAAATTTCTGTGACAAATCCATACTTCCATAATAATAGGGTAGACCGGGGACAATTGTACCATTTTGCCTTTGGCGCTGAATTGCTAGTTGTTTTTTAATATTTATTAAATAGTGTTAATACTCAACGATACCTATGTTAGTTAGCTAGAGGGTAGAACCATTCTTATGGCTATAGAAACAGTATAAACATATTAATTTTTTATTTGAATAGAATTGGGAAATTGGTACAATTGTACCCCATTACGGGGTAAATTGTACCAAAGTTTTGAGGAAATAAAACACTGTTTTTAAGCAAAGAAATGTATTTCTGAATATGACCTTTACTCGGCGGTACAAACTTTAATGTAACTAAAATTAAAAGACAAGAAATTTCACACAACTAACTGAAATAACTTTCGTTAACTTGAAAAACATAAAACATATTTTTTTTCATCTCTAGCAACAAATTCTATAATAAGGACTTTAAAACATGGTTAATTAAGTCATAGAAGCTACTATATTGCTGTTATAATTATGATAAACAACAAAAAAACACGCAAATAATCAATTATCATATTGTATGAAAAGGCACATGTAACAATTGTCCCCTTGGTACAACTATCCCCTGGTACAATAGTCAGAAACTGGCTAATATTTTTCCTTATATAATATTATAATCAAAATATAAATATTCCGACAGAATACAAGACAGGCGATATGACGAATCGTTGCAAATTATATTTTGTAAACTATAATCTCATACCTTTTAAAATTTTTGACCCGAATAAATAAATAGGAAGATTTGCATAATTAAACGGTCTTATGGGGTCAATTGTACCACGGGGACAGTTGTACCGGTACAACCATACCCAAGAAATTGTAACAATTGTCCCCACAAGGTCATTTTGACAACAAAGGTAAATTACTTGTGAATACGAGCACTATATGACACAAAAACTATTAAAATGCATTGTCGTCAATTATACTAAGCGTTTAAACTATCATCAAGTAAAAAATACAGCTTAGATTTTCTGATATAACTAAAAAATATTACATCAAAAAACTTACTTTTGATGTGCAGAAATTTCTCCTCGCCGCGACACTCGCCCGCTTCGTGCCACGTTCGCGCGAGATAGGCGGTTGAGAGGCCCGCGTTCGGAGGCGCGCTTGATTCAGTCACACAACAGTACGACGCTTAGTTTAGAAGATATTTGCGATGGTTCAATCGTCCCCTAGTACAATTGTACCCGGTCTACCCTAGATATTAATGATTGATTGTGTCCGACCGATTTCGGTCATGGCGACCACTTCAAGAATTAAGGGCTCTCTCGTGCGCTCGCATGTGGCTTATGTAGCCAATCTTATTGGAAAAGATCCTCGCACATTGCGGGCATGTGAGCACACCATTATTATAATTATATTGAGTTAGCAAAGGTGGTCGGGCTTTTAACTCATCGCGCTTGGTGTCGAGCTCAGCGCGTCATTTGATTTCAAAGTCAAGGACTTTGGTTTTAACCAAAGCCCTCCATTCCGGTCTTTGAGCGGCTTGCTCCTCCCACTGAGAGGGCTCTATGCCGCAGCGCTTCATATGCCGCTTCAGCACATCTTTGTACCTGAGGAGTTGTCCGCCATGCTTGCGCTTGCCCTCCTCAAGTTCTGAGTAGAAGATGTGCTTAGCAACCCTCTGTTCTGCCATCCTTGACACGTGACCGCACCACCGAAGCTGTCGCCGCATCAGGTAAGCCTCAATGCCACCCACATTAGCTCGTCGCAGCACTTCGGTGTTCCGCACGCGATCAGACCATCTGATGTTCATAATCTTTCGCAGACATTTGAGGTGGAATCGGTCTAACATGCAGATGTGTCGGCGGTAAAGAGTCCAGGTTTCCGCAGCATACAGAAGATTAGGCAGCACGATTGCCATGTATACTGAGATCTTCGTACTTAACTTTATATCATGCGAACAGAAGACCTTGGTATTCAACTTGCCGAATGCTGCAGCTGCAGCTCCGATCCTGCTGTTGATCTCTGAATCCAGGTCGCATTTGGATGTTAAGGTGCTCCCCAGGTATCGGAACTTGTCGACCTGCATCAGCTCGTCCTCGCCAAGGTTGATATTCAGCGCCTTGTGACCGTCTATGTCCAGAGACATCACTTCCGTCTTTTTAACGCTGATTTTTAGGCCGAATTTTCGGCAAGCCTTGTCGAATTCGGACATGAGCTGCTGCAGGACGTCTGAGCATTCTGTCACAAAGCATAGGTCATCTGCGTAAATAATCTCAGTGACCATCTCGTGTGAAACTTTTGTGTGGGCTTTAAGCCTCGCCAGATTAAAAATGTTGCCATCGGTGCGGAAGCGGATGCGAACACCTTCAGAAGAAGATTGTAAGACCTCTCGGACTACGACCGCAAAATACAACGCGAACAATGTAGGTGCGAGAACGCAACCTTGTTTGACCCCACAGGTAACGGGAAAGAACTCTGATTGTTCGTCGTCGACAGAGACGCAGCACTGCATGTCGTCGTGGAAGAGTCTGAGAAGTCTCACAAACTTCTCCGTGCACCCTATTCTCCTTAGCACCGTCCAGAGGGCTTCTCGAGGCACACTGTCGAAAGCCTTCTCAAGGTCCACAAAGCACAGGTACATGGGACGGCCCTGTTCTCTGCTTTTCTCTTGCAATTGACGCACTGAGAAGATAGCTTCGCACGTGCCTCGGTCAGGTCGGAAGCCAAACTGCGTTTCGGGCAACAGCCTTTCTGATATTTTCATCAGGCGGTTAAGTAATACTCTGGCGAAGATTTTTCCAGGGACTGATAAAAGGGAAATACCGCGATAGGAACCACAATCGGATCGGTCACCCTTGCCTTTATATAGAGCCCTTATACGCGAAATTTTAAAAGTTGAAGGAACCTGTTCTTTATTCCACATAAGATTAAAAAGCTCCCATATTGCCGAATGTAGTTCCTCACCACCGTATTTTAGTAGTTCACCTGGTATAAAATCGACACCAACCGCTCGCTTGTTCTGCTGTTGATTTATTGCAAGTATAACCTCGTCACGTGACAATGGCTCATCTAGCTCGGTAGATATGGGCAGTTGAGGGATTGAGTTGATGTGTTCCAAATCAGCAGATCGGTCCACATTAAGCAAAGTGTTGAAATATTCCGCCCATCGCGTAATAACTTCCTCCTTGCTTCTAAGAAGACCTTCACCATTAGCAGGCTTAAGCGGCACTTTTGCAAGTGAAGTTGTACCTATCAACTTTCGAACCTCGCTGTAGAATTCCCCTAGCCGGTTGTTATCTGCTAGCCATTGCATGTGACGAGCCTTATCCTGCCACCATTTGTTCTTGGTTTCCCGAGTTAGTTTACGCAGCTCCAGGTCACTCTGCCTAATCTCCACAACACTACGTTGGTTCCTCCTGTGTTGCCTGAGGAGATGTCGGTGTTTATCAATTGCCTCCCTAAGAACTCCATCATTCTCATCAAACCAATCCTCGTTCTTCCGGAGTTTTCGACCCAAGGTGTCCGAGGCGATGTCTAAAATGTGAGAAGATAGAGTCCCCCAGTCAACATCAACTTCACCGACCTCCGTATCTATTGGCGGCAGGGCAGTAGCCAAGGCTTCGGCGTATTTCTCCCTTATACCGAGATGCTTAAGCCTGTCCAAATTTATGCTTGGTGGCTTTATTCTAACGGACCTACGAGGACGCCGGAGGCGGAGACGCAGTTTAGTGACTACAAGCCGGTGATCTGTCCAGCAGTGTGCACCACGCATGACACGGGTGATTTGGACTTGGGAAACATCTTTTTGCCTCACTATAGCGTAATCTATCAAATGCCAGTGTTTTGATCTTGGGTGCATCCACGTATTCTTGTGCTTGGCGGGAAGTCTAAACATAGTGTTCGTGATCGCAAGATGAAATTGGGCACAAAGATTAAGTAGCAGCTGTCCGTTATCGTTCATGCTGCCCACTCCGTGTCTGCCTAGGATATTAGGCCAAGCCATGAAATCCTGTCCTACTCTGGCATTGAAATCCCCCAGTAAAAGGATCTGTTCTCTGGGACGTACGCTTTCGAGACAGTTAGTCAGCTCCTCGTAAAACTTGTCCTTAATGTCATCAGATTTGTCTAGCGTGGGAGCGTAGACACTGATGACATTGAGGTAGTTATTGTCATCAAGATGAAGGCGCAAAGTTGTGATTCGGTCTGAGATATGTACCGGATACTCTTGCAGCTGTGTCATGAGCTGATTCTTAACTGCAAATCCCACGCCCGATTGCCGCTGTTCGGAGGAAGCGAGGCCTTTCCAGAAGAAAGTGTATCCACCACCGTGCTCCACCAGCTCCCCTTCGTCGGCGAGATGTGTTTCGCTGATAGCAGCCACATCCACGTTATAGCGTGAAAGCTCACGAGCTACAATGGCAGTCTTTCGCTCGGGACAGATATTATCTTTGCGATCAAGTAATGTTCTTACATTCCATGCGCCAAAAGTCATGTCTAGTTTTTTAGGTGTTTTAATAGCATTTTTATTGTTACGACGACCACGAAGTTATTGATGCGGTGGCAGCCGCGGTTACTACCATCCATACAGGTTGGGGCGAGCAATTTTTGGGGCACCTTTTCTAGCCCCCTCCAAGGCTGAGCAAGGAGAGCAGTGCTACCCCTAAATAGGGCTGCTCTGTCACTCCAGGTGCTGCCGAACTCACTCTGTCTCCCCAGTTCAGAGCGTGAGCGACCACGGTGCTCTAATAACACCCCCGGAGTCGCCTATGTGCAAGCTTCAGACAAAGCCCGGTCTGCATCAAACCGAACCTCTCTACCTCAGCCCATCGCCACAGGACTTTACGTCTTATCGAAGTCCATTAGTCTGAAGCAGTCAAGTGCGCAGGAGAATTTTTTAGTGCATAAGCGGTCGCGCAGTCGCAGATGCCCTCTCTCGTCCTTATCCCCCGTAGCCCAGTGGAGCGGAGACCGCTACGACTGGCGGAAGATTTGGATGCAGTTTCTGGCCGGCAGTCACTTCTGACCTCAACTGCCGCCCTAGGCCATCAACATTGCCTTGCTAACTCGCCGTATCCGCCAGTACTCGGAACTTATCAGCGTGAGCTGCCTTCAACGCCGAGTTAGACTTCATGCACCATGCGGGAGGTAACCGCGTAGAAACCTGTCTACCGAGGCATACAGGCCCTCTCACCGGGTTCAGCCCACGAGCCGACGTGGTTTACCGGGGTGTGGCCGTCGTGTGCACAACGACTACTTGGAGCCACCGGTGAGAATTTATAGAGCGCTGGTCAGTACGATTCACCACCCCACTATTGGTGAGGTCGACTGGCAAATCCTGGAGCACACTACTACACCCCATTACAAAAGCGAATGTCTATCTATCTGTTTGTCTATTACGCTATCACGGCTAAACCGCTAGTATGAATTTAGTTGAAGAGCCAAGGTCGACCTATATGTTATACTGACTATTTTTCAAAAATCAAAACCCCTAACTTAATGGGGAGGTTGAGTGATATAGATGAAAGTTTTAAAAAAGCATATAAGATAATTTTTTTAAGATATACAAGTAAATATTACTGTTACAAACTCTTTTCTTTAACCTTAAGGTTTTATAAGGCAAATCTTTTTTAATTGTCACGTTGTCATAGTTTTTGTGCTTGAAAAGGTCGTCAATAGGTATAGCCTGACCAGTAATATAAAAACCCTCGCCATGTTGCGGAAAATCACTAATGAGGGATTTTCCGTGACACAAATTAAAAAAAGAAATAGTTCCAGATGACTTCATAGATGGCGCTTAGTAAAAGGCGAGAGAAAAAGTTCCATACAAAAAGCAAAAAATTCACAGGATTGGCATTTAAAAAAATAAAACTTAGTAAAAAAAACAACTATAAAGTATCTATATTGTGATTTGTGCAACTGTCAAACTGTTATGTGATTTTTTTTCTGCCTTTGGTTGACAAGAAAAAGCGCACCATATAGGTTCATCCATTATTACGACTCGGCTTTCATAAAACGTTATCTGTTGAGACTTTTTTATACTGATTTTTTTTTCTTTATTAGCTGTCAGAAAAATCGCTCATTTAAAAACCCATCTGTCATTTCATCTGTCAAATTTTGACTTTCAATCAAGGGCGGATCCAGTAGGTACTTTTTCTTGGAAGGGCACCGTTTTATATTCTCGAGAATATTTCCAAAAAAATTTTAAGAAAATTTTCGCTTGTTCTTTAAAAATTTCGAGAACGGCACATGATGGCGGCTTAATGTTTTTGAAATACTTACTTGTAAGAAACTATTACTACTAAATCGTGTTATTTTAAAAACACGAATCTTAATTTGATATGTACTGTTATGGAAGCTGCCTCCACAATACACTATATATACAATAGTAATCTATGCTCCACAGTATGTACACAAAATATCAGTCGGGGGAGGGGGCATGCACGTGCCTCCGTGCTCCCACCCTTTTATCCGCTACTGCTTCAATAATGTTGCAATATAAAACGCATAAGTGCTGCCTCTAATTCAGGGTTTTTTTATTTAGGGTCAGACTTTACATGTTTACATTGAGTTTACAGTGCGACAAGACTCTTAATGACCGTTGCATAAAAAGGAACTAACGCCGCCATCTTGATGAACGTAATTTTTGACAACATTGACAAGTGTTCTCCGTGTTCTCCCATGTGTGGTGTCTCCAAAAGTGGTGAATACCATGACGACATGAACCATGTCAATTTCATGTCTTTTTTTAATCATGTACCTAACCTATAACTTGATTTTTATCATAGATTTTCATTCTTATTATTCAGTCATGTTTGTATGTTTAATTATTATAAGAGACGCGAAAAAAACCTTTTTTTATTTCTTCTTTTACACTGCTATTTAAGGGGATTTTTTTTTCAATGGCAACACTAAAGTCACTGCAGTGCCCCTGAGTCGCACTGTACCAGATTTTCGTCCATATTCATTTATTCGACCACAATAACGTTAAAAAGGTAAAATAAAATTCCTATCGATTAATAGATATTTAGATGCATAATTACATCTATAGCTAATTTATACGCTTGTTCTATCAGGTTATAATCCTTATCAAGATGCAGGGAGAAATGAACGCAGATTAGCAATGCTAATTGTCTCTTATGCTGGGAATAAATTCTGTTAACCTTGGTGATAAAACAATTTTCTCGTTGTCTGGCGTATTTTTGACTTAGAGGTGTTATTATTTGACTGACAGACAATCCTACTAATATTATAAATGCGAAAGTTTGGATGTGAGTTTGTGACTTTGTGAGTTTAACTCAATCACGCAAAATCTACTGGACGGATTTCGATGAATTTTGGTATACGGGTAGACAAATACCGGGAATAGCACAAAGGTTACGTTTTATCCTGAAATTCCCACGGGAGCGAAGCCCCGGGGCGCGGCTAGTAATTATTTAATTATACAAAATTTTACCTCTGACTTGTAACATTTAAATCATATAGGTAGGTATATCATTATACCATCTCCCCTAGGTAATAATAATCGATCTTTTGGCCCCTATCTTTAGTCTTATTTACGATATAAGTACCTACTTATAATTCTGTGTATATATTGCCCTTGAAAAAAAAAGAAAGCATGACTTAAAAATCTAGAAAGAAAAATATTATTTTACTAACTTTTTCTGTACATAAATCTCGAATAAGTCTAAGTTAAATACAATAGTTTTTAATCAAGGACCATCTAGAGCAGTTTCAAACAATACGTTGTTGCCTCAAACTAACAATTTTAAATTAAAAATTAATTAAGTTCCACGAGCCGCGTTTTAAGACAAAAAGCCTTGTTTTTTTCCACTTATTTACTCTCCTTCCAGTTTATAGGCAATGTAATTAATTTTATTAATGACTAGCTTTTGCACGCGGCTTCGAACGAAACTTCGAATGTCATTTATCACTTCTATAAACCTAGAATTTCCAAAATTTGATTATTTAAGCTATAGTTAAGTATTATAGAAAACCTCTGCTTTTCAAGTTTCCACGTCCTTAGTTTCGGCTCTCTGCTAATATGTTACTTATTATTATTATTTACTAAATGGGGACGCCAGCGCGAGCACCAGACGGGTGATCAGTCCACTTATGGAACCATTTCACACAATTCCCCGAGACCCGTGTAGAGTTTTGAGTTACCTTGTAATTCACGTTGGTGGCGACCCACTGAAACTACCTGTTAGGTACTTTGCAGAATTTTAACAACTGCCCTATTGTAATGTCGCTCAGATCATCCTCAGATAGGACGTCTGAGCCCAATACTTCTCTTCTTGCGGCGGCATATGCAGGACATTCTGCTACTAAGTGAAAGCTAGTTTCTTCTTCAATAATAGGATCGTCCATTTGCTTAATCACTGTCAGGTGCCTATTCATTTGACAATAAGTTGTCTGCTAATATGTTAGTCACATAGGTACTAAAACAATAATAAACAAAAGACATATTCAGTGCATAGTTGATACTGTATTAGTACACTTGGGCAAAAATTATTGTTGGAATAAATATTTTCTTTCCTAATTAAACTTTGGCCTCTCTAGATGGCTTCAGAGCTTATAGTAAACTTGACAGAAATAATGGTACTTCATTGAATCCATTTTGAGCCTAGACTGAATGGAACTCAAGATTTCAAGATGTCTGATAAAGTTTGAAGGCTCCTCGGGTCACGGTATAAGGTTCCACCATAGTATAAATGAACTAGAATGTCATCTAGATACATTTTATAATAATTAAATATATTTTTTTCTTAGCTTTTTATAACGCAGCATCCTACGACTCAGCTCCCGTAGGAATTTAGGGATAGAAATTACGTTATTTCAGGTTACTAAATTTTATAAAATTCGGTTCATCCATTCTTGAATATTAAATGGTGTTAATAATCCACTTTGTTTTATGTATTAGGCGATGGAAGGGAAGACAGATACTATAATATTTATGTTATACCGAATCCAATTACTTAATATAAATGATTCTAACCATTTTTTTTTTTTGAGGAATTGCATTATAATCTACATCATTTTAGTGTGTAAAAGTCAACGTAATAGTCGACTAAAATAATTAGGATGTCTTTCTTCTGCTAAAAGCGATTCTTCAGTCGATCTATAAATAAAAAGGGGCATATAAATTAAAATGGGCGAGCATGGATAAAGACTGATGGAGAGGAACAAGAGAGATCGTAGCAAGTGGAACTTCATAGTCTCTGTCTACCAGCGCCAAACCTCTTCGGACCATTTCGTAGCTAAAATAATAATTTATCATACTTTATAAAAGATAATTTACTGTTTGTCATTAACTTGTGCTATAACCAGAACAAGTTAATACCACTCAAAACTCCCCAATCGGAACCTCAAGTTTTATGAAAAGGGCCTCCATTCCGGTATTTTTTGCCCTTCACATAAATATTTGAATACGGCCCCGTATAAATAAGCAACAGGGAGAATTATATAAACGTCTTGAAAGCAGAATTTGGACAATGGAGAAAATATCTCTGAGTTTGAATGAGATGTGAATGAATGAAAATTATCCGAAAGTGAACGTGCTAGGCCTGATTGCTCTTGAATGACGCTTGTTTTCTTCGAGATTATTTTATTTTTACTATGTCAAAACATCTCTCTGTGTGTATACGGTGGGCCACGTCTGCCGTATGCACACGGAAAGATGGACTCAAAATCTAACGCACTGGATTCCTGCCGATGGGTATAGGAAGAGAGGGAGGCTAAGAACGAGATGGTCTGATGATTTAAAGGGATCAGATAAGGACTGGAAGGAAAAAATGAAGGACAGAGATGAGTGGAAAGAATGAGCGGTTTTCTGACAGCTAATTAAGAAAAAAAAATATTATTAAAAAGTCTCAACAGATAACGTTTTATGAAAGCCGAGTCGTAATAATGGCTGAACCATTGAGTTTCGAATTTCTTAGAAGCGATTCAATAATCTAGGGGCTGAACCTATATGGTGCGATTTTTCATGACAACCAGAGGCATAAAAAAAATCACCTAACAGTTTGACAGTTGCACAAATCACAATATTGATACTTTTAAGATGTTTTTTTTTTACTAAGTTTTATTTTTTTTAGAAAGCCAATCCCGTGAATTTTTGCTTTTTGTATGGAACTTTTTCTCTCGCCTTTACTTCAGCGCCATCTATGAAGTCATATGGAACAATTTTTTTTTTATTTGGGTCTCGGAAAATCCCTCATTAGGGGAAGCTTTTGCCCAGCTGTATAACATAAATAGCTAAAAAATAATAATAATCAAAACACTCAAAATTTGCCCGGAATTATATTAGGTCAGAAGTTTTTGGAGGCTGATCTGGGAGCAAAAAAAAACATAGAATGTGCCAGTTGCTTTTCTTTCCGCGCAGATTGTAAAACTCAATCGAGGAAAAAGGCTAAGGATTAAAAAAATAGATAATACTATTTTATACGAGGAAATCTCACTAATGAACATAATCTGATCGAGCTGCCATCGCACTAACGGTAGGTTAATGGTCGTTTTGTTTTGAATTCTTGTTTGACCCACGAAATAAATGGTTAGGTATTGGACATAGAATGAGTTTGTTTGTTACTTCTTTACGCTTTATCCACTAAACCAATCTTCCTGAAATTTCGCATACACATAGTTTGAAGTACTGAGCAGGACATAGGGTACCTGTCACCCGGGAAAAAGTACTGTCCCCGTGGAAAATTCTCGCGGGCGAAGCCGAGGGAAAAAACTAGTCCCCATAATTTATTTCTTACTCAATGTCCAGACGGTATTATTCTATGTCATTTCAAGTATTATTATTATTAAAAACGTGTATTTCCGCCTTTATGCACCCATTTTCCTCAGCAAACAGGGAATTTTCGCATAAAGCAGAACGTGTTTCGCTTACGTTGCTCATTTTGCAGAGTGTAGCTATACAGTAAACATTTTGTCAAGAAGCGATCGATAGTCCCCAGATGTTTGTGCTATACCCTCTTTGCCCCAACTGTCCTAACTTGCCCCGGACCTAGGTAAGACGGGACCCTGTCCTAGGGCATAGTTTGGCGCCCAAACCAGAATTTTTTACACGACTGACCAAAAAAGGAGTGTTATGTTTTCAGGGTTCATGTATGTATGTATGTATGTCATTTCTTTATTCCACCATAAGTCCTGAACGGCTTAACAGATTTTGATGTGAGAGGTATTGTTAGATTCCTTGCATTAGCCCGAATGACATAGGCTATGTAAGATGTCAGTCGTGTTTTTTATTTTTAAATAATTAGCTTGTTTATCATCCAAATTAGATTCAAAGTAAATAATTGCAGATTTACAGTCTTGAAACTCCTATAATTTTGAAAAAAAAACTCGTTTGTTTCACACACATTCCATTTGATAAGATAGGTTTTGCCTGCGGCTTCGGTAGCATTAATAATACACCAAAACTTTCCCCATGACATGAATATGACCCACCCCGTCTATTGATGAAAACCGCAAACCGAAAAAATCGGTGACGCTGTCGTGCCCGTAGACAAAAAATTCATCAAATGATTTTTTTTTAGCTTTATGGTCGTGCCACGATGCCCCAGATGTTTTACATCTGCCGGGCGTCCCGTAACGTTCAATTCTATGTCTATGGTTATTGTTAATGTACACACAAAAAGACAGGGTGCCGGGTATTTCCAATATATGTAACTTGGCAAAACTGTAGGACCGGAACTGTCAGCTCGGTGTTGCCAGCATAACGGGTTTACCGCAAAATTCGCAAGTTTAACTCTCCATTGAAGTTCCTTAACAACTCCAAAATTTACTTGCAAGCATTATTTATTACGTCTTTGTTCGTTATTCCGAGTCTCTCTCATTTCATGTGGAAACTGGAAAGATGTGCCATTTAACTGTGAA
The DNA here is from genome assembly GCA_018467065.1 of Ephestia elutella. Taxonomy (NCBI): domain Eukaryota; kingdom Metazoa; phylum Arthropoda; class Insecta; order Lepidoptera; family Pyralidae; genus Ephestia; species Ephestia elutella. Next base: position 3,015,667 of record CM031569.1, read on the forward strand.
ACAATTATATTCCGTTTAAAGTTTCCACAGCTGTTAATAAGATTCTAGATGTTATTATTTTTACACGATTGCACAAAAATTGAAATGTTACGTTTTGAAGGTTCATATGGAGGTAGGAGTATGTCAGTTTTTTATTACAATTCCTAAAAGCAATACAAGTCAGGTATAGATGTGCAAGGTAGGTATCCTTAGATTTCTTTAACGTCCTGGTCCCGGGTACATAAGTTATATGATGAAAAAGTTTTATGAACTGCAATCATGTTTTTTAATAATTGCAAAATTAAGTATTCTTTTGTAATTAAGAATAGATGATCTCAAGTATCAAGGATCTTTCTAAAAGGATATCATAAAATATGGTATCTATTTTTGTTGAAAAAAAAATGCAAAATAACGAGAAAGTAGGTGCTACGTAAAAAAAACGACATGAAAATAAAATGGCCAGTCATTTACACAAAAAGAATACCTATGAAAAATAGAATACTGAGAAAACGTGATAATGGATTCTGCGAAATTCATGAGATCAAAAATGTTATTTGTTTATACTTACCCTATTTTTTGAGCTCAACACAAATGGAATGGATTTACTTTATTGTTATTTTGTTTGAGCGATTCGCATTTAAAGGTATTTAACCGTAACCAAGAAACTTATAGTTAATGCGGTTAAATAACCACTAATTACAAAAAATGCATTCTTAACTGCTTGATTAAAATCCTTAAGGACATACCCAATCAGGATTTTCCGAAAACGTACTGTTTTTAAACGTCAAGTGTGAACCATAGGTTAGAAGTACTGAAGCAGGAAAAATATCCCGTAAAGAGAAAAATACTAAACTAGAATTATATCGAATCAAATTACAAATAAAATAAATAAAAAAAAATTATACATAATCCTGTTTTTTCTTTTTCTTTTATCGTCGAAAATCACCGTAATTTAAGCAATAACAGTAGAATTTTTTTAAAGATCTTTTAAATAAAGACTACAATTATTTAAAACGATATCGGCTTATTTTTTAAAATATATTTAGTGTTTTATCACAATTAAAAGAAAACCTCTAAAATAATTAGGTACCCTAAGAGCCTGACGAAAACTCGCTAGCAAAAACACAAAGTATAGAAAATTCGAAAAGTAACCTTATTGTGTCTGCTTTAAGGCGGAGCTTACGTACCGCCCCTCACCCCCTCTGCCTTAGCCTTGGGTAGCGCCTTAACATGTTCACTGCCATACACGGGACATGGCGGCGGCTCGAGCGCATCGCTCTGTGTGATAAGATAATTTTTAAGTACATAGCTATATATTGTTATTTAAATAGTGACGTTAAAAGTGTTCATATCAACAAAGAGTCAAATAACCTTTTGGGTGGTAAACGTACCACTATTCTCGTTTTTGAATTGCTACGTACTGATTTTCCAATGATATCGATAATGCCTTACTTGAAATGTAATTAGCATATAAGTTAATAAATAAAAAATCTAAATCTAAAATCTTAGCTTTTCCTCTATGACTTGGCCCACACAACGCAACGCCCGATCGTAAGTTGAGAACTATCTGTTCTAACAACTTATTACTTTGCACATTATCGCTGAACTGCAGGCTCCCAGATCACGAGGCCGAACTCCGATAACTGATAATTGAATTACAACTTTCGAGGGATCATCTTAACACGATAAATAAGAAGACTGCATGTTTTTGTTTTTTCTAAATTACTGATACTATTTTAACTTCGATGTATTTAGTCCCACTGTTCAAAGTTATCCCTCTTCCTAATCAAGGTAAATTTCAACAATTTGTTCTTAAAACTTCTAAGATCATTTATTAAATCATTTAGCAAACTCAAAGTATTTTTTTTTTAAGTTCAAATAGGCTTACAAATAGCACTTTAAAATATTAGTCATAAAACTTAATTAACTAGACCACTTAGTTGACGTCAAAAATATACTAAATACTAAAGATGTCCTTTACATAAATGTGTCTTATAATTAAGTAACTATGTGGACGAATGTACATTCAAATATAGCATGTATCTGACTGTTACAATTGAAAAGCCATTGAGAAACAATTGTGACGGGCTTTACGATAACTGTTCTAAAAGGAAAAAGTCAATGGTATTCGAACACATGGACTAATTCGAATTGATTGTGGTGAAACTAAGAAGTGGGCCAATTAAATTAGTGGACTACAAAAATAGACGCTTTGTTTTATTTGTTGTTTGCCGTAACTTTCGAACTTGATACACAGTACAAGTGTAAGGTTTTTACAAGGTTTTATTTAATAACTAGCTATTGCCCGCGGCTTAGCCCGCGTAAATTTCCCACGGGAACAGTCCTATTTCTCGGGATGAAAAATATCCTATGCCCTTCTCAGTACTTCTATGTGTAAGCAAAATTTTAGGAAGATTGGATCAGTAGATATAGCGTGAAGAAGTAACAAACAAACAAATAAACTCACTTTCGCATTTATAATAATAGTTAGGATAGTTAGGATAAATAATAATAATATAAAAAATTATTTATTGCCATACTACAATTTACAGAATACATCGAATAGAATACATCGAAGTTAAAATAGTAGCAGATTTATTATGTCTTATACCTAAATTGCATAGAAGTAGACAAAGGAGTGCCTTAGCTTGTGTTGTCCCCAACTATGAGTAATGTAGAGTGTATGTAAACTCCATTAATTCTTACCAGTCCTATCATGTAAACAATCTTACCATGTCTTTTTATGATTTTACAACAATATAAATTAAAATAGACTTTTTAGGAAATTACTTTCGTGGTTAATAAATGTTTTACTTTACAATGTTTAGGTTTGAACTAATATTTGATTTATTTTCAACAAAATTCAACAAAAAGTACTGTGAAGATTGTTTACGTGATAGGACTGGTAAGAATAAATGGAGTTTAAGTAAGTATATTCTGGTCAAATCTTGCAAGCTGAATACCTTAGAATAAGAAAGTCCAAAAATTGAAATTTTATTCGTGGTTTATTACAGTTTCGATGATAAAGAATTATTATGATATATATATAGTCATGGCATAGTCTGTTTGTGAACCCAAGATCGAGTTTCAAAACGAAATCGACTTTCAAAAATCCTTAACGGTTAATTGCACGGACATAAAGTTTTGGTCACTTTGTTGTGCTATATTTACTTACTTCGATGGCTCGACGACCCAAAGAGGATCTTGGCCTCCGATACAAGAAACTTCCACTCCTTCCTGTTCAGTGTCCTGCCAGTCGGCTCTTTGGAGGGCCTCCAGATCTCTTAGGACCTCATCTCTCCAGCGGTATCTGGGCCGGTTGACAGGTCGTTTCCCGCTTATTGTGCTATACGTAATTTTTACATATTTACTACTTAATTTATTTCTTTTCAGCAGTAGTTTTTTTTTTCAAATATGTAGAATAGAATAAGAACCTACATCTAATCCTAATCCGAATAATATGATAAATGCGAAAGTTTGGATGTGATTCTGTGAGGATGCTTGTTACTCAATCACGCAAAATCTACTGGACGGATTTCGATGAAATTTGGTATACGGGTAGAAAAATACCGGGAATAGTACATAGAGTACTTTTTATCCCGAAATTCCCACGGGAGCGAAGCCCCGGGGCGTGGCTAGTTAGGAATATATAAACAATAGAATCCGGTTTATTCCAAGAACCTTCCTAAATGAGAATGAAAACATTTCAAATCCCTTTCTAAATTTATTTGATCGTTAATTAGGTTTGTAAATCAAACCAAACAAAAATATTACAAAGTGAACAGCCAAGTTTCTGAGTTAAAAGCTTCCCTTCTATTTTTATAAAAATAAAACTATTGACTGCAAATTCAACTGCTGGTAGATAATAATCCTTATCCTAACTAAAGTAAGTTTGTTTGTTTGTTAATTTATTTGTTTGTTTTGTAACTTCTTTGCGCTTTATCTACTGACTGAACCAATCTTCCTAAATTTCGCATACACATAGTTAGAAGTACTAAGACATAGGGTACCTTTCATCCCGGGAAGAAGCACTGTTCCCGCGGGAAATTCACGCGGGTGAAACCGCGAGCTAAAGCTGGTGGTGATAAGTTTTTCATGATGGGATACATTTAGGGAGCAGATATATTGTCAAATTTAATAATAGGTTAAGTTTATTTATATTTTTTGTGTACAATATTATAAACAAATATGTTGTAGAGATTTTAATTATTGCATAAAAAAAAGTTTTACAATAAAAAGTAAGTAGATTAATTCAGATTACAAATTAACAATCATCAAACCCATAGATACCAATATGGCCGAGAAAAAGTGATGAGTTTGTGCTGTACTTGGCGCAACACTCCGCGCGCCGGAACACTGAATAAACATTTGAAATGAAGACTTTTAGAAGAAAAACTCACAGCAGGAGTTTTAATTAAAACCTTTATAAATATATCTGTTTCTGTCGTGCCTTAGGTTTGTAAGTACCTTTTAGTGACCTTTTTTTAGTTGGACTATGAGATGTTTTGGCCTTTATTTAGTTGGACTATAAGAATAGATGATGTTTGTTTTAACCCTCGCGCCTCGACGCAAACAGAGAGGTGTCATAAGTTTGACATGTCTACGTTTCTGTGAATCTGTTAGTCTGTCTGTGTATCTGTATGTCTGTCTGTCATCGTACCTTCCAAACGGATTCAAGAAGTATCCATATAGTGTGTTTTGCATATAAATTTTCACACCCCATTGCAGTCCCTTGGGAGTTGATTTTACAAAATAGCCTATGTGTGAAGAGATCATATATCGTTCCTTCATTATCTATACCTAGTTACTATAGTTACCTTCCATCTGTTATTCTTCTCTTGTCAATTCTGGTTTTATCTCTACATAATGTTGTTTATTTAAACTAATATAAATAATATAGGTACCTTTCGTTGCATTATACTTTATTTAAACGTATTTTAACTACGTATACTTAATATCAAAAACTTAACACTATGATTGACCTCGGGTCTTTAGCTACAACTATACCAAATTTCATCAAAAGCGGTTCAGCGGTTTGCGAATCTTCAAATCTCGTTTTAGACAGAAAACAATGTTCTTGCTTGGTCCTCCCTCAAAGGATTATTCCCATCTCATCCCCAAACTGATTTACGGGCAGTAAATCAGTTTTCATCTTATATATTTATTTTTTTATTTAAATTCCAGTCTGATCAACTCTGTAAATATTATCCTACTGGTTTGATCCTTCAGGAATTAGTTTAAGAGGATCTGAAGGGAATAATACCTAACTCCTCTCAAAAACACTCGTCTAATTCAATACAAAAATAAAGAAACGAATTCGCATTTTATATTGTGTTATTCTTAACTTTGCGAGCCAAAATTGCTTGATGCGAGATTCTTAAAAACTTTCTGAAGCCTTCTTTGCTTAAACTTATACAAGTTTTTGACTTTTATAAGCTTTAGTAACTTCCAAGTTTTGTTGGCGTTCTGTGAAATTTATATAATAGCTAAAAATACGTAAAGTCCACCATTTGTACATCGTTTTTGTGATTTGTGCAATAAAGTTTTTAAATAAAAATATAAATAAATATAACAATAGAGAAAGAATAGAAAATAACTGGTTGATTGTATTATTTTGGTCTAATAAAGTTTTTAATAAATAACAAATTTTTTTTTTATAAAAAAAATATATAAACCTATACCAATACCTATACATATATAAAGTAAGTACTTATAGTAATATTTCTAAAATATGTACAAAAACGTACTATGGCCTGAACCTTTTCTCTCTACAATCGTAGGGATTAAATAAGTACAACGGAGAAATGTGCCTATAATGGTCTTAAAACTTTATTTATTTATTTTTGTACACAACAACTACATACAAAGGAAACATAAAACATAGTAAAACTAAGTACAAAGGTACTTTATGTTTAATCTAACCATTTTTGAAGTAAAATAAATTATATCTTGGCCGATCGGAGCTATTATCATGATTCACAAACCCAGATAACAGTTGCAACTGTGAAAAAGCACCTAAAGATACTCGTTAACTAACAACACTTAATCCGGGATTAAAAAACAGAAAAATACAGCTTTGACCTAAATAGAACTAACAAGGTTACAAGAGTCGGCAAATTTTTGTGCGTACTGAATTTGTCTTGAAATTACATGCAATTACCTCCACCGAGGACTGGCTAGTCTTAATTGCGCGGGAAAATATGCTAAATTCAGACAAGTTGCTGTAAATGTAATTAAGGTCTTGTCGACATTGATATAAATGCCAAGAATTGGCGTAATATACATTTGTGTCAATCCACGGGAAAAGGTACATTATGGTTGGCGCTTAAGTCGTTTAGAAAGATAAATCATATGTTTACTTAGCTTGTCGATGTCTCATATGTTTACTTAGCTTGTCGTCTTGATAAGCGCATTGTCATAAGTGCCAACGATCATAAGGTACCTTTCCCCGTGGGTTGACACATTTTATCTCAGTCTGAATCCGATGACGTAACACTAGGAGTGGATGTAACCTTTAAATTTAACAAATAAACATTTAAATCAAGCAATTACAGTTTTTTTTATGGAAATCTTCAGATCAAAAATAAAATTAAACTCCGGCTTAGTCATCATGTCACTTCCAAGTCATAATATTGCATTGTGACTAGATTTCCATATGCATACAAAATTTTATCTCAATCCGAAATAAAAGTAGCTCAAAATATCTTACATAATTTGAATAAGTACATACACATGAAACTTTTTTGGACGCTTTGCTACAGAAGACCATAAAATACACTTGTACAATTTTGAGTAAAGAAGTCTTCAATTTGTCGACTCCATTTTTAATTTAATAAAACTCAATGCTATATATCCTTAGGGACGAAAGAAGAACGTCTTGACTCCTTGAGTGTTTCAGGGTAAGTGCATTGCATTACAGCATAATAGGTTGCATCCATGCACCTATTGACGATTTTTCAATACGTTCTCATTTCCCTTCGGAATAAAATTATTATTGCTCTAGTATGTTTTCTGGATATATTATTAGGATTATTATTCAAGTGGTCTATTTATGACTCGTATCTACTTGAGAGTACATTTTTTTTTATATATTTTAAACTTGAAAATTATGGAGATTTTAGTTTTATCTCCTTTTTGTTATTGAAACTTTATTTTCGTAGACCAACATTTAAGGAGTTAGCTCATTTATCCCTTAGATATATATATAATGGTTTCTAAAGTAACACTATTTTTTTATTAATTTAAAATACTCAGTTGTAAAATGTCACAAAATAGTAGAACCAAAACAGACACTGTAGAGACATTTACTGAAACTATTTATTTTTGTTGGGATTTTTGAGCACCTCAGATGCAATTAGTACTAAATTAGATATGGTTAGGTGACGCATGCCTAATGCGTTTCAATAGAAATTGGATATGGTGAAGATTTTCTATGTGCAGTGTGGCGTATCACTACTACAATCCGCCACTACTTGTACCAAGAAGTAAAAAACGCTTCCGCTTATGCCGCTTGGACCGCGCCTCAACATCATACGATCCGTGACGTAGACGCCGCCGCCACCGTTCGCCGCCTGCGCGCCCCTCTCCTGACACTCTGCTTACGGCACTCGGGTAGATCGCGCGCGCGCCTTGCTTTGTATACCTACGCTAGCTTTGTGTTGCATTATTGTATCTAATTTGCTTTCCTCTATCATTAAATCTATTTCTTCATTTCATAAAATCATTCATTCTTAGTCTATTCTTCCTTCGTTTCTTCTATACCATTCATACTAAATTCAGTGCTACCTTTCATTCTATTCAAATCAGTTTAGTGACATCTACCTACATCAAAATTTATGTGGAGTAGTTAGGATTAGGTATTAGGACTAACTACAGGAGCCCACATCTGGTGACCCATCGACGGAGCCAAGTATTTGGTTTGGATTTGAACGACGCAACGGACAAGAAGACAAAGGAATTTCAAGGCGTTGGTCTTAGGTGGTGGTCCAAGTGAAAACCGGTGAGCGAATTTTTATTCCGTTAAATAACTATGGCTGCTAAAGACGGTAAAGATACAAGTGCTGCTGATATTGGTGTAGAAGTACTACGAGTAGGTGTAAAAGTGCCGCCATTTTGGCCAGAGGAACCTGCCCTTTGGTTCGCTCAGGTGGAAAGCCAATTTGTTTTGTCCAGAATAACAACAGATGAGACCAAGTTCTGTTATTTAGTAGCACAGTTAGACCACCAATATGCCGCTGAAGTTAAGGATGTAATTACTAACCCACCCGAGACAGACAAATATGTCAAACTTAAAACAGAGCTCATCAAGCGATTATCTGCATCGAAGGAGAAACGCATTAAACAATTAATAATGCACGAAGAGCTGGGTGATAGGAAGCCGTCACAGTTCCTGCGTTATCTAGAAGGTCTGGCAGGCCCATCAGTTCCTAGGGATTTTCTGTCTACGCTGTGGTCAAATCGGTTGCCGCAGACTATTCAAACTGTAATTGCTTCACAGAGTGACCTTCCACTAGAAAAGCTAGCAGAATTAGCAGACAAAGTGTACGAGATTGCTCCCTCAACCCCTCAAGTGGCAAGCACGTCTACTGCAGCACCAGCGTCGTCATATGAAGACTTAGCTAAGCAAGTTTTTGAACTCACGAGGCAAGTAGCTAGTCTCACCTCACGCCTGGAGAATAACGGTCGCTCACGCTCAAATACTCGCAGGTACAATCGCTCTCGTAGCCGTTCAAGGCCTAAACAACCACCACCTGACCACCCGCATTGCTTCTACCATTTCACTTATGGCGCAAAAGCGAAGAGATGCAAGAGTCCATGCAGCTTCTCGGCGGAAAACTCACAGGGCAGTCGGAAGTAGCGGCCTATGACTGCCCATCACCATCAACTACAGGCCGTCTTTTCGTCACTGACCGTAAGACCAAAATGCAGTTTCTCATAGACACTGGCTCTGATCTGTGCGTTTTTCCGCGGTCAGCGTTAAAGACGCCTCTAAAAAAATCTAGTTTTGAACTTGTAGCTGCAAACAACACAGTCATAAACACATACGGTCCAGTAAAACTACATCTCGACTTTGGACTTCGACGTGACTTCGTGTGGAACTTCACTGTGGCTGATGTATACCGACCAATCATAGGAGTCGATTTCCTAACTTACTACCACTTACTTGTAGATTGCAAACACCAGCGCCTGATCGACGGTATCACTTCTCTCTCAGTGCATGCTGTGCATTCGGTACCATCTGATGACATCGCCTCAGTAAAAGCTGTCACTGGTGATACAGAATTCCATGAAATCTTACGCGAATTTCCGGAAATCACACGACCTGCAGGTATGCATTCTCCAGCCAAACATAATACACTCCACTATATAAGGACCACACCTGGTCAGCCAGTCTCCTGCAGGCCACGACGTCTTGATCCTGTCCGAGCTCAAGCTGCGAAAAAAGAGTTCGATGACATGTTGGCAAGCGGTACAGCCAGACGCTCAGAAAGCCCTTGGTCTTCGGCTCTTCACCTAGTCAAGAAGAAGGATGACGGATGGAGGCCCTGCGGCGACTATAGAGCACTCAATGCTAGGACAATCCCCGATCGCTACCCCATCCGACACATTCACGACTTTTCTTACCAACTGTCGGGTTGCTCCATTTTTCAACAGTCGACTTAGTAAAGGCGTATAATCAAATCGCTGTAAATCCGCCTGATATACCTAAAACTGCTATTACGACGCCTTTTGGATTGTTCGAGTTTCCCTACATGACCTTTGGATTGAGGAACGCCGCTCAGACATTCCAAAGGTTCATTGATGAGGTGCTGTCGGGTATGAATTACTGCTACGGGTATATCGACGATATTTTAATATTTTCATCCAGCAAAGAAGAGCATAAGAGGCACCTGCGTCAGCTGTTTGAGCGCCTTAAGCAGTATGGCATACTCATTAACACTTCGAAGTGCTCATTTGGTCAAGAAGTTGTAAATTTTCTAGGATACCAAGTCTCTGCTGCCGGATCTAAGCCGCTTGATTCAAAGGTCCAAGCTGTCAAGGAGTTTCCCGTCCCTAGGACTGTCAAAGAACTTCGCCGTTTTCTAGGGATGCTAAACTTTTATCGTCGGTTCATTCCTGACGCTGCTAAACTCCAGGCACCATTGAACTTACTACTACAGGGACCGAAAATCAAAGGTTCTCATCCAGTGGAGATGACTCCAGAGATGACTAAATCCTTCGAAGACTGCAAAACTTCACTCTCTGAAGCCACACTCCTCGCTCATCCAGACTTTACAGCAGAACTCGCCATTGTCACGGACGCTTCAGATACAGCAATCGGTGCAGTGCTTCAACAACGTAAAGGTAATGTTTGGCAACCATTGGCATTCTACTCTCATAAGCTGTCAGCTACACAAAAGAAGTATAGCCCTTATGACCGAGAGCTGCTAGCAGTATACGAGGCCATCAAGTACTTCCGACACATGGTTGAAACTACGTCGTTCACTATCTATACAGACCACAAACCTCTTACCTTTGCCTTCGCTACAAGTAAGCAAGATTGCTCTCCAAGACAGTTCCGGTATCTGGATTTTATTTCCCAGTTTAGCACTGACATTAGATACATACCGGGCAAAGAAAACGTGGTGGCTGATGCTCTGTCTCGCGTTGAAGAAATTACTACCATTGACTATCAGGCTCTTGCAGAGGCTCAGGATAAGGACCCAGAACTGCAAAACCTCCTTCAAAAAGGTTCATCGCTTAACCTCAAGAAGATGACAATGCAAGGTAGTAACATATCAGTATACTGCGACATCTCCCAGCAATCACCTAGACCGTATGTAACTCAAGAATTCCGCAAACAAATCTTTGACATGATACACAGCTTACATCATCCAGGAAGTACCGCTACAATACGACTGGTCACTCAAAGATTTGTTTGGCCAGGGATCCGTAAACATTGTAGAGAGTGGGTTAGGCAATGCATGAATTGCCAAAAATGCAAGATTTTCCGCCATACCAAAACCCCTATCCCCTTTCCTTCCCCCTTCCTCGAGGTTCTCTCATATACACCTCGACATAGTAGGGCCATTACCTGTTTCTCATGATTTCAGATATTGCCTCACAGTCATCGACAGGTTTACGCGGTGGCCTGAGGCATTCCCACTCAAGGAGATAACGGCAGAGTCCTGCGCTGCAGCCCTGGTGTCCGGGTGGATCGCGCGGTTTGGTTGCCCAGCACGGATAACCACAGACCGCGGTCGGCAGTTCGAGAGCCACCTGTTCAAGTCTCTCACTGCGTTGGTTGGCGCTCATCACATTCGCACCACTGCTTACCACCCGGCTGCTAACGGCCTTGTCGAGCGGATGCATCGGCAGCTGAAGGCAGCAATCATGTGCAACACCTCTTCTCAGTGGACTGAAGCTCTCCCACTGGTGCTCCTTGGTATGCGCAGCTCCTGGAAGGACGACCTACAAACATCACCTGCAGAGTTGATCTACGGCGAACCCTTAACTCTACCAGGCCAGTTCCTATCGCCGAAGGAAGACTATACCACAGCCGATGTCAACCTGTATGCCACACGTCTCCGCTCTCACATGGCCAAACTCACACCAAGACCTACTTCTTGGCATATATCGAACTCGTCGCCTTTCTACATTCCACGTGACCTGTCTAACTCAACTCATGTTTTCTTGCGACAAGATAGAGTTCGAAGTGCCCTAGAACCACCCTTCGCTGGCCCCTTCAAGGTCATTGAAAGAAAGCCTAAGTACTTCACCATAGACGTCCAGAACAAAAAGGTCAACGTCTCTGTTGACAGGCTCAAACCGGCATATATGACGAGAGAAGTAACTGGAAAAATTTCAGCTCCAGTTCCCACTACCGTTCCAGCAGAGAGGACAACACGCAGCGGTCGTCGTGTCAAATTCCCCGATTTCTATCGACCGTAGTCACGGTCTGGCCGGGGGGAATATGTGGCGTATCACTACTACAATCCGCCACTACTTGTACCAAGAAGTAAAAAACGCTTCCGCTTATGCCGCTTGGACCGCGCCTCAACATCATACGATCCGTGACGTAGACGCCGCCGCCACCGTTCGCCGCCTGCGCGCCCCTCTCCTGACACTCTGCTTACGGCACTCGGGTAGATCGCGCGCGCGCCTTGCTTTGTATACCTACGCTAGCTTTGTGTTGCATTATTGTATCTAATTTGCTTTCCTCTATCATTAAATCTATTTCTTCATTTCATAAAATCATTCATTCTTAGTCTATTCTTCCTTCGTTTCTTCTATACCATTCATACTAAATTCAGTGCTACCTTTCATTCTATTCAAATCAGTTTAGTGACATCTACATCAAAATTTATGTGGAGTAGTTAGGATTAGGTATTAGGACTAACTACAGGAGCCCACATGCAGGATCGAAATGCGATAGCTCGGTTGGAAGAGCAAGGTCGTATAAAGACCTGGTCGCGGGTTCAAGTCCTGCTCGCATGGAATTTTTTCACAATATCTAATTTCTATATGAGAGTGATGAGAGTACTTTAGGTAGAAACTAGTTCATTCTACCCTAGAAGCCTGGCATGAGAACCAACTATTTATGTCCATGGGCCTATATTTATTTTAGCTAATAACTCTGTTATTAATAGCCACTTATTTTCGTAATTATTCTAAAAACAGGAAAATTTGGTAGTTGCCCACACAATCTGAATATAACTTCTGGGCGGTTTCAGGTAATGTATTTCTGTACCTATGAAGGTTCATATTATTATCCAATTATACCCACGTAAGCCTTGTCTATTTCGGTTAATCCTGAATTGTTATTATTACCCGTAACAATGGGACCGTAGTAATTGCATCCTTTAATTACGAAAGCAGTTAGTCATTCTTATTTATTTAAACTTTATTGCACAAAATACATATGTAAAAATACAATACATAATTCATAAGAATTTTCTACCAGTCTACCTTAGGGTCATGCAGAGAACAGTAAGTGGGTGCAAATATGTTTTACATCATGTAACGACCTCCTTGGTCTAGTTAGATCCAGCCTTCGATGTTTTACATCGCGTAACGACCTCCTTGGTCTAGTTAGATCCAGCCTTCGATGTTTTACATCGCGTAACGACCTCCTTGGTCTAGTTAGATCCAGCCTTCGATGTTTTACATCGCGTAACGACCTCCTTGGTCTAGTTAGATCCAGCCTTCGATGTTTTACATCGCGTGACGACCTCCTTGGTCTAGTTAGATCCAGCCTTCGATGTTTTACATCGCGTAACGACCTCCTTGGTCTAGTTAGATCCAGCCTTCGATGTTTTACATCGCGTAACGACCTCCTTGGTCTAGTTAGATCCAGCCTTCGATGTTTTACATCGCGTAACGACCTCCTTGGTCTAGTTAGATCCAGCCTTCGATGTTTTACATCGCGTAACGACCTCCTTGGTCTAGTTAGATCCAGCCTTCGATGTTTTACATCGCGTAACGACCTCCTTGGTCTAGTTAGATCCAGCCTTCGATGTTTTACATCGCGTAACGACCTCCTTGGTCTAGTTAGATCCAGCCTTCGCGTCGAGGGGGGGTCACATGGACGAGTGCGTGGTCTATACTCAAAATAACTTCGGGAACAGCACTGGGATTAATTTCCCTACCTATAAACCTATAAAAAGAAACTATATACCGAGAAGGACCCAGAGGACCCCCATGACCTCCCTCCTAAATCCGGCCCTGTCAAAACGTTCGCTTTAATGACTGCTGGAGATCGTAGGTTTGATTCCCGCGGGAGGCATATTTACTTAGTTGAGAAATTCCAGTTTGCTGACATTGAGACTATCCGGAATCCCGAAATTCCCACGGAAGCGAATCCACATGGCACAGCTAGTTTAATACAACATAGGTTTAATTCTAATAAACAGATGGATGCAGATTCCTAATCGTATTTCCTACATACTAGCGATGCGCGATATCCTGACATGCAGCTAGTTTCAGTAAAAATGGGAAGAAATCCAAGATTTAGGGCTCTCGGTGACAAAAAGTATATGGAACAGGGTTGAACCCGGTCTCGGGGGATGAAAGTTACGGACGAAGTTAGCTGTTAGCACATTAACAAGCAGGTGGATTTACTCTTTTATTTCGCATTGAGTTTATCTGACAAAGATTCATAGGTTTAGTTTCTCATCAAAATTAATTCTAGAATGTTTTATCTATGTCTATGACTTAGGTACATTTGTTTTTTATTAAAGATGGGTCCAGATATGTTCTTTTATCCGTACCGTACCTGGTACCGGACCAGATCCATATCTATCTAGCCGTATCTGGTGGACCTAGCTTTAGATTATTTATATACTTAAATTAACAAATGATATTATAGCTCGGACGGAATTTAGTATTGTCAATATTTCAGGTTCTCAGAGGCGGAAGGAAACCTACACCAGTCTTGTCAATTTTTATCGTAAAACTAAACATTTTTACACTGTTTGTCATGGAATTCTTTGTTCTTTAATGTTTGTAATATATTGGGTAAAACTAAACGCAGGCGTTTCGCATTGCTGCCGCCAGAGGGCGTTCGGGGTTTTCACACTGCTAGCGTGGATGGCGTCGCGTGTGGTGTCCGCCATTGCATTGTCCAGGGCGATATCGGTTTGATTTTAATACGCGGAGCGGTCTCGCGTCTTTTGCTTGTTGTTTAGTTTGAGTGATAATTGTGAATTTCCTGTTTGTTAAATCACTATTGAATTTGTGTTTGTGAAAAACTCTGTTATTGTGACTTTTTCTTGTGAGAGGTGAAACGTGGCTGGCTGTTCACATCTGGCTGTTCCCGAGTGAAACTACGGGAAGAAATCTATTTAGTTGTTATGGGGAATTGAGATCTCAAGGGTTAGGTAGGGTAATTAGGAATTCCCCCTTCCCGAAGACACTCAAGTTTGGATCCGAAGAGAAAGAAGATTTAGTTTGGTAAGTGTTCAATTCTAGTTAATTTATAGGTTAGGTTATCATATAGGGCCCTGTAGCTCCCTTCATAAGCTACGGTGGTAGCAGACTGCGTATAGCTTAAGTTAGATTCTAGTCGGACAAGCGTGGTGTCGCGTGGAGATTTTTTCCCGGTACTTAATTTTACCGGTAGATTTTTTCCCGGTAAAGTTCCGGTACAGAATTCTTCCCGCCGCTTCGTTTGTCCGGATTCGCTCTGCGCACATTTTCTGGCAGCAGAGCGTAGTTGCTCTGCACATTTTCATGGTAGCAGAGCGTAGTTTATCTACCCTCTATTTGTTCGTTTGTAAAAAAATAATTAATTGTTTGTAAAAATTATTAGATTTTTCTTAGTTTGTTTGTATAAGAATATTTGTAACCTTTTTTGTATTTGTTTGCGGTTTGTACCGTGCGTTCCGGGTTTGTGCCATTCTCATACCTACCGCGGTTCTTCGTGTAGTTGCTTGATTTTGTTGTTTTTTATTTACCTTTTGTTATTTTTTGTTTGTGACTTGACGCGATGGCGAAGGCCTCCAATGCTAGGGCGACACTCGCCAACGAATTGAGATGGTTTGTGACGGCCGGAGGACTCCTGTCCCGGAAGGACAGGGAGGGCGCCATACTGCTAAGAGCGGATCACCTCCACTCACGATTGATTAGCGCGGAAGCGGCCATGGCGGCGCTTACCGAAGCCGATCTTACCCCGGAGGCCTACGCAGGTCACATGGCGGACATGGACCAGATCCTGAGTCTGCACGATGATATCGCGGAGGCGGTGACCGCAATAAGGGCGAGACAGGCTGGCGGACCAGCCCCTCGCACACCTGTTAGACAGGAAGGACCAGCGGTTACTGGTCGGCTCCCCACCCTTCAGCTGTCCCACTTTGGGGGTAGGATGGAGGAGTGGGTAGCATATAAAAATATGTTTGAGTCCCTGGTCGTAGCACGACAGGATTTGTCGAAGGCCCAGAAGATGGCCTACCTCCTCTCCACTCTTGAGGATGAAGCGCGGTCGCTCATCCAGCACCTCCGGGTGGAGGACGACCAGTACGATACGGCTTGGGAGTTATTGAACTCCCCGCTACCAAAACTTACGTTTGTTAGCGGATGCGCACGCCGCACAGTTGATGGCCCTGCCCAAGGTGGCCAACAGGGCACAGTTGCGCCTGCAGTTGCTCACGCCCGTTACAGTGGCCTGTAACGCGCTCCGCACACTGGGGCTGCCGGTGGACCAATGGTCTTTTTTGTTGGTGCACATTGTATTGGGCAAATTGCCCAATGACATCCGCTCGCGGTTTGAGCGCGAAAATGCGGAGCGGGATAGCACCACCCTACCAACATTCACTGACTTGGTGAAGTTTTTGGAGTTTGAGGCACGGGCTGCTGAGAATACCATGACGGACTCAGCGCCATCCAGAGCGCCTGAACGTAGGCCCTTGGAACCCTCATGGCGAGGGAGGCCCCAACAGGGACGGCAACCGCCACCGCGTGGAGCTGGTGCGCGGGTTGCACACACGGCAGCAGTCGCGAGGGACGCGGACTGCCTGCAATGTGGTCGGATGGGCCACAGCCTGCTGCAATGCAGGGACTGGCAGGGACTGCCAGTACAAGATCGGCGCCGCATGGCAAAGCGGCATGAACTTTGCTTTTATTGTTTGGGCGGTCACTATGCACGTGACTGTCCCAGTGCCATACCATGCAGTGCATGCCGTGGGCGGCACCACGCGATGCTTTGCATGAACCGCAACGGGGATGGCACCCGGATGTTGAGGCAGGGGTCCCCTATGGGCGGGGGCGCTCCTGCGCGAAGCCCTCCACCACCGGACGGAGGACGCGGCTTCGCTCGTCGCACCCCCTCGGGAGGGGGTCGCGTACCTGCGCGGGTCTTGGCGGACCGGGACCACGCGCCCCAAGGTCATGGCCAGTATGTAGCTGGCCAGGCCCCGGATAGGGCCCCCATGGGCGGGGGCCCTAGATCGGACGTGAGAGTGGGGACACCCCCTCCACGCGGGTTACCAATACCCAACACATGCAGCCGCAGCGGTTTTCTCCGCCGCTGCACGAGTACCCACGGCTGGAGTACCACCCGCCGTACCATATGTATGGCCGGGCCGCGGGTTATGCCCCCCTCAGATGGGGATGTGCACTCGCCCGCCATATTATCCGGGTCAGTGGCGCGCCCCTGGTTTGGAGAGAGTGGGGAGCCCGTAACTAGCTTGCTCCCTTGCTGGGACAGAGCCGCGGACGGTTCTGCTCCCTACCGCGGTGGTCCGCGTATGGGGTCGTGGGGGAAGCCATTAATTTGAGAGCTCTGTTGGACTCAGGGGCTCAAAGCAGTTTGGTTACCACTCGAGTGGCACGCCAGTTAGGTTTAGTCGTGGAAGACTCGCCTGTGCCACTTCTTGGAGTTGGTGGCATACAAGTGAAGTGTCTGACGGGCCAGACACTTGTCACCTTTTCTTCGCTGAAGTCCTCCACAATGAGGATCACGACTTCGGCTATGGTAATGGATACCATTGCGGGTTGGCACCCCTCGACAGACATACCGCCGGGTGTGTTGTCTTTGGTTTCGGAGTCTGGATTTGGCCGACCCCTTTGTCTTTCATCCCGGCCCAGTGGACTTGCTCCTGGGCTCGGACGTATTGGGTTGGATTTTGTTGGGTACACAGAAGGCTCTGGGTTCGTCTTCACTGATGGCAGTGTCTACGATTTTTGGTTTTGCCCTGATGGGCCCTGTGTTTGATAATGGCACCGCGGAGGAGCCACCGGTTGTCGCATCTGCGTCCTTGGCCAAGACCATGCAAAGGTTTTGGGAGGTGGAGGAGCCACCTATGAGTTCCAGGATGGATCCGGAACACGCTGAGTGCGAAGCCCTTTTTCGATCGACCACGGAGAGGTTGCCCTCCGGTCGGTTTGTAACTAGGTTACCCTTTGTTGCCTCTCGTCCTAGCCTAGGGCAAAGTAGGGCGCTTGCGGAGAAACGACTGCTGTCCATGGAGCGACGTATGCAGCGTGACCACGTACTTCGCGATAAATATATTGAATTTATGCGCGAGTACGAGGATTTGGGTCACATGTCTCCGGCTCGAGTTGATTGGAGCTCAACTGAGCATTATTTTTTGCCCCACCACGCGGTGGTGAAGGCCTCAACGGGCAAGTTGCGGACTGTCTTCGATGGGTCCGCACCCACTTCGAACGGGGTTTCGTTGAATCTGTGTTTGCATTCGGGTCCCAAATTGCATAGGGACATAATTGACATCATCTTGAACTTTAGAAGACATCAAGTGGTTTTTGGTGCGGACATCCGGATGATGTTCCGCCAGACAGTCATACATCCTGAGGACAGGCGATTCCAGTTGATACTCTGGCGTGAGCGCCCTGAGGATCCTGTGACGGTGTATGAACTCAACACAAACACGTATGGTTTGAAATCTAGTCCCTATATCGCCATCAGATCATTGCTTGAATTGGCAGAGCGGGAACGGATCCGCTTTCCCCGTGGGGCTTCCGTGCTGTCACGTGACTTGTATGTTGATGACGTGTGCACCGGAGCCCAAAGTATTGAGGAGGCCCTCCTACTGCGGGATGAATTGATTGAAATATTGAAGACAGGTGGCTACGAGCTACGTAAGTGGTTGTCTAATGAGCCTAAAGTTCTAGAAGGGATCCCGGAGGATCACCAACAGAACCCTCACCTGTTTGAGGATGTGGATGATCCCAACAGGATAGCGGTGCTGGGCATGCAGTACCAGCCGCTAACCGATATTTTTACATTCCAAGTGGACTTGGAAATACCAAAGGTCTGGACTAAGAGAACAGTGTTGTCAGTAATAGCTCGTATGTTTGATCCAAGCGGTTGGATCAGTCCAGTAATATTCTCTGCGAAGTGTCTTCTTCAGAGACTTTGGACTTTGGGCGTCTCGTGGGACGAGCCGCTGTTTGGCTCTCCATTGGATGATTGGCTCGAGTTGTTTTCATCGATTAAGGAAGTCAATCGGATTGCCTTGCCTCGTCGAATATTGCCCCCGGGAAATATCGAGCCAGCCTGCATGGCTTTTGTGACGCGTCGGAGCGAGGCTACGCCGCGTCAGTCTATATGCGGACAGTTGACGCCGATGGCCGGGTCAATGTCTCGCTTTTGTTAGGGAAGAGCAAGGTCGCCCCCATCAGGACTAGGCTGACTATTCCCAAGCTTGAGTTGAGTGGAGCTCACCTTCTCTCTAAATTGTTGCATCACGTTGCCAGTGAGCTGGCGGCCACGGTCGAGATACGAGACATCTTCGCCTGGTCGGATAGCCAGGTCGCGCTTGCATGGTTGCGCGCGGCCCCACATACCTTGGAGGTTTTTGTGGGAAATCGGGTTTCCCAAATCCAGAATATCGGAATTGATATAACATGGAGACATGTGCCGGGAGAGCTTAACCCAGCGGACTGTGCTTCCCGAGGTTGTACGGCACCAGAATTGGTGTCACACCCGCTCTGGTGGGGTCCAGAGTGGCTGATGGGATCAGAAACATCTTGGCCTGTCTGTCAGACAGATGTTACTTCTTTGAGTTTGACTGGGCTCCGTGTACATGCTGTAGTCGCTGAGACGACGTCGGAGCCGGATTGGCTACTTGCTCGGTATAGTAGCTTGGATAAGCTTCTGGGTGTTACCAGTTGGATTAAGCGTTTCATACATAATTGTAGAAACCCACAGGCAAAGCGGTTGGAGCCGATTGCAGGTGCAGAAGAGCGCCGGAGCGCATTGTTGCATTGGGTCCGTGTCGTGCAGACCGGACGGTTTGAGTCAGAGCTTCGTATTTTGCGCGACGGACGCGCTAAGTTGAAGGGCGCGGTCGCTCGTTTGAACCCGTACATCGACTCGGATGGGCTTCTTCGGGTTGGAGGCAGGCTCCGGAAGGCGGATCTTCCATATGAGACTCGCCATCCTCTGTTGTTGCCCAAGGGCGGACCCTTGGTGCAGCTTTTGGTGTCTGATCGACACATTCGTAACGCCCATGCTGGGTGCAATGCTTTGTTGGCTATTTTGCAACGCGAATTTTGGATATTGTCTGCCCGAAGAGCAATCCGTAGTGTTCTGTTTCGATGTATTGCATGTTATAGGTTGAAGGCATCCACGATGCAACCACAGATGGGTGATTTGCCCGCTGATCGAATCCGACCTTCGAGACCGTTTGACGGCGTTGGAACCGATTTTGCCGGTCCCTTTTCGATCAAGGCTTCTCCCTTTCGTAATGCCCGTATTGTGAAGGGCTATTTGTGTGTATTTGTTTGTTTGGCCACCAAGGCTGTCCATTTGGAGGTGGTATCGGCTCTGACTACGGAGGCCTTCGTCGCCGCGTTGGATCGCTTTGTTTCGCGTCGAGGTCTACCTTCCCTTATTAGGTCTGATAATGGCACAAACTATAAGGGAACTGTAAATTATCTTAAGGATGTTTCTGTGTTTATTGATAAAAATTGTACTAGTTTAAGTCAAATTGCTGCCCAAAGGGGAATAACCTGGAAATTTAGTCCCCCAAGTTGCCCCCATTGGGGAGGGATTTTTGAAGCGGCTGTGAAATCCGCAAAGACCCACCTCCGCCGCATTATCGGAGAAACGGCTCTAACTTTTGAAGAGCTGGCCACAGTGTTTTGTAAAGTTGAGGCGGTCCTCAACTCTCGTCCTCTCTGTCCGCTATCTCCAGATCCAAATGACTTGGAAGCTCTCACCCCTGGTCATTTTTTGGTGGGAGGGCCGTTGAATGCCCTGCCCGAATACCCGTGGAAGGATGAACGCGTATATCGGTTGTCGCGTTTTCAAATGTTGCAGCAAATGAGCCAGGACTTTTGGCGTCGCTGGTCGCTTGAATATTTGCATTTGCTGCAGCAAAGAGTGAAGTGGACAGACAGGACTGAGCCTCCCAGGGAGGAGTGATTTAGTATTGTTAAAAGAGGCAAATTTGCCCTCATTGCTTTGGCGACGAGCTCGCATATTACGTTTGATTCTTGGCGGAGATGGCACTCCGCGTGTGGCTGAGGTGTTGGTCGACGGTTCGATTTTAAGGAGAGGTGTGACCTCTCTCGCCCGCCTTCCCGTAGAGTAAGCTAGCGGTCTGCTTCTCAGACCGGGACGGGGGATGTTTGTAATATATTGGGTAAAACTAAACGCAGGCGTTTCGCATTGCTGCCGCCAGAGGGCGTTCGGGGTTTTCACACTGCTAGCGTGGATGGCGTCGCGTGTGGTGTCCGCCATTGCATTGTCCAGGGCGATATCGGTTTGATTTTAATACGCGGAGCGGTCTCGCGTCTTTTGCTTGTTGTTTAGTTTGAGTGATAATTGTGAATTTCCTGTTTGTTAAATCACTATTGAATTTGTGTTTGTGAAAAACTCTGTTATTGTGACTTTTTCTTGTGAGAGGTGAAACGTGGCTGGCTGTTCACATCTGGCTGTTCCCGAGTGAAACTACGGGAAGAAATCTATTTAGTTGTTATGGGGAATTGAGATCTCAAGGGTTAGGTAGGGTAATTAGGAATTCCCCCTTCCCGAAGACACTCAAGTTTGGATCCGAAGAGAAAGAAGATTTAGTTTGGTAAGTGTTCAATTCTAGTTAATTTATAGGTTAGGTTATCATATAGGGCCCTGTAGCTCCCTTCATAAGCTACGGTGGTAGCAGACTGCGTATAGCTTAAGTTAGATTCTAGTCGGACAAGCGTGGTGTCGCGTGGAGATTTTTTCCCGGTACTTAATTTTACCGGTAGATTTTTTCCCGGTAAAGTTCCGGTACAGAATTCTTCCCGCCGCTTCGTTTGTCCGGATTCGCTCTGCGCACATTTTCTGGCAGCAGAGCGTAGTTGCTCTGCACATTTTCATTTAAAGTTACGAATCCTCCTATTTTAGTTAATAGTTTTGTCTCTATAAAACTATTAACTAAAAAAGGTTCAGATGGATTTTTTATTATTACAACTTATGTACGAGTATAAGCTTGAACGAACATGTCCCTAGGACCAATCTCATTAGAACAATTATTTTTGCAGTTGACAGCCCAATTATTGAGCAAAGTTGTATGTTACTACTGCCAAGAGTCTATGCCTGTTACTGGTTGGGATTAAATGACTTACATTCGTTTTTTTATTTTTACTAGACGGGAAAGTATGCTTAGACCATTTGTCTTGCGATAATCTGTTAGTTAAATGATGGTGAAACTTTGGAAAAGTTGCCGTAAAATAAACTAAAACGCAATTGCTACGATAATGTTTTTGGAAGGTTTTTCGGTATTGACATACAAAAATCTCAAAGTACACGAATACGGCTAAACTTAAAATTATGAACAAATATATTTTCTTTTCTGAAATTATCAGTAGCAAAACCCGGAGATTTAGCTAGTAATCGTATTAGACAAACACATCAAACGTTCTTTTAATACCATAAACGAATAGAAGCTTTTGTTCATTTCGTGGCACAGATAATATACGGTCAATTTGCCGCTTTGTCTTTCCACTATCGTAGGAATTTTCCGAGCGATCCGTTTTGGCGGGAAATGGGCTTTAATTCAGTATCGAGGTTCTCTGGTAACGTGATGTGGATTGATGAACAAAATGTACCTACTTAGGATTTAAAGCACATAGGATACTTACTTAAGTAATTGTACTAATTTCGGTCTTCTTAAGCTTTCTTCTCTTTTCCGTTTTAAGTGTTTTTATGCCTCTTGTTCATTTGCACTCACTCCAAAATGATATCTTTTCTCTCTGCATCACCTCTTGGTTGACTGGTAGAAATAGCCTCCGGCTTTTAGTCCGCCATTTACATATTTTTTTTTTTTTAAAGAAGTCCAATAAATATATTTATTAATTGGACTTCTTTACAGTTGCGCTCCGAGGCTTCGCTACCATGGAAATTTCGGGATAAAACTTTTTATCCCGAAATTTCCATGGTAGCGAAGCCTCGAGCGCAACTGTATTTAAGTAATAAATGAGTCTACACAACCAACTGTCGTCGTATCCACTAGTCCTATCATCAAATGGCGACCGTGCCAGGATCCTAGCAGGGTCGGGTTAATTATTCAACATTACATTGACTTCTATACTTTATTGCTATTTTAACCTATTTTACCTCGACTCCGAAACCATTCTTGAAATGATTTACAATTTTACTACAATTGCAGATTTGAATTCGCATTGTAGCCAAATGAGAATGGATTGTCGCTGTTAATTTGTAGTTTGTAGTCACGACAATAAAACACGGGAGATGTATGGCTGGCGTTATTCCCGAATCGATTTGTGGTTTCCGAAGCTGCCCGAGCGAAACACGACTACCTGGCCAAATGAGAAACGCCTAATTGAACTAATTTGGTGGCCAAAATGTTTGTTTCCCTTCGAAGATCGAAGAAAAAAAATGTGCCAATTAATTAGTAATGCTTTCTAAAAATCAAAATTTTTTTATTAAACTTTAAGAACGAGATGGTCTGATGATCTGGACGCGACTGATAGAGAGTGGAGGGCTCATGCACTGATTAGACAGGAGTGGCGAACTAGAGGGGAGGCCTTTGCCCAGCAGTGGGACAGTGTAGGCTAATAAAAAAATCCGTTTTCAATCACCAAAGCCACGTAATTTTTTTAATTGAATGACGTATCTAGATGCTTCGACGCGCACGATGCATCGATTTTGCCATAAAATTAATGGAACCATCATCATCCATCAATTCAATTCATTAGCTCCTAAGTTATCTAGCTATCCAAGCATTCCTCTATTTTTAATGGACGCAAACGAGGGGTGTCATTATGTGTCTGATTCGATGATATACGTACTCTCAGCCGAAAGACGTCCACTGCTGGACAAAGGCCTCCCCAATGATTTCCACAACGAATATATATACGATGATATACTAAGTAAAATAAATTCGGTCACGTGTGACTCGAACTCAGGAGTAGGGTTCCATACCATAGAACACTCGTGACTATTAATGACCTCCATGGCCTAACTGTCATCACGCCACAACGGAGGTCCCGGGTTCGACCCCCCGCACAGTGGTCTGAAATTCAAGCTTCATACTCATAGAAACTGATTGTCAGAAATTGATAATTAAAAAATGTTATTGTAATTAGTACACCTCCCTTTGTTAACTGTTATAGTATGAATATCGTGAGTAGCTCCATGTGTGAGAAAAAAAATATTGTATTTTTTTGTATGGGAAAAAAACCTTTAAAGTGGATTTTTAAAATACTGAACAGAACTGAGGGTCTGGTATTCACATGAGTTATTACACCTTACATGGCGATTAAGATGACATACAATTGTTATGCCTTCCGGTGCCGCTTTGCATGTAGCAAGCTTTTGAAAGTTTGAGTTTTTGGTAGTTGATTATTCATACCCTATAACTATATGGCTGGTATCACTTGACATCTAGTGTCCATAAAATTTTAATGCACGGTGCTGAAGTCATTAAACATTTTTACATGATGCCCAATGGGAAATTATCTGAAGAGGCATCGGAAGCCAAAAACAAAGATTTAAAAAAAATCCGAGAAGACCATTCTCGAAAATTTTGTCGAAAAGCAACAAACGAAGACATTTTACATGGTCTCCTTGTTTCGTCAGATCCTTACCTGTCTAGCATAAGGCCTGTGCTAAGAAAGTCAAAACACACACCTATTACCGATGACATGAAATCTCTTCTCATTGGTGACGATGCAGATGTAGACAAGGAGAATATTGAATTTGTTGATGTTAATGGTTCTTTATAATAATTGGTATTTTATAAGTAGTTGATATATAAGTAAATAGTAATTTTTTATATGTTATAGTTAGACTTAGTTAAGACTTAGCCACTGTTATGTTATAGTGTTTCTTTTACATCCAATCCAGTGTCATTTTTGTTTGTAATGTATTAGGATAAACTTATTTTTTATTATTTTTATCTATTTAGGTATACTTTTTTTAACGATCACTCGATCACAGGCATAAAATATTTATTATAAGTATTTGACTATAATTACATTATTACTGTGAAGTGAAATGTAATGGCATGACTGGGACCAATACTGTTGAGTTTCTTTCGGCGTTTCTTCTCAATAGCGGTCATTCCGAAATGCTAGTAGTTTGTAGCTCTGAGTATTATTACATTACATTATGTAATTTACTAATAATATTTAATTGTATAATCAAATAAAGAAATTTCTCAGTAATTATTGAATATGTGCTTTTGATTTCCTATTTTTGTATTGAACAATTATACTATTTAAATATATCCTAAGTACATATTTATTTATTCCTTGTGTAGGTATATACAAATTTCAATTATTTTCATGCTCAAAGTTATAGGTATCTTTATAATATAAAATCGAAGACTTGAATAATCTTCTACCAAAAACTCAAACTTTCAAAAGCTTGCTACATGCAAAGCAGCACCAGAAGGCATAACAATTGTATGTCATCTTAATCGCCGTGTAAGGTGTAATAACTCATGTGAATACCAGACCCTCAGTTCTGTTCAGTTTTTTTTAAATCCAGTTTGAAGGTTTTTTCCCATACAAAAAAAAATATAATATTTCTTTTCTCACACATGGAGCTACTCACGACCTTCATACTATAACAGTTAACAAAGGGAGGTGTACTAATTACAATAACATTTTTTAATTATCAATTTCTGACAATCAGTTTCTACGAGTATGAAGCTTGAATTTCAGACCACTGTGCCCCGGTCTGATCAAGATGGAAAATGACCGTTTTCAGATTGACTTGGGTCTTGGATTTTTATTATGTGTGTATGTATTTGTTATAAAATATAGTACCGTTAAGTTAGCATCCCGTAACAAGATGTCGTAAATTTTTGAAAAAGATAGTTACCTAAGTCAAAGTTAAGTTTTATTTTTCTTTTAACTATCTTTTTCTATTAGTAAAAAATAGTGTCGGATCTATAAAATAGTGCACTTTATAGATCCAGACTTTTAAAAACTAATTTTATAAATATATGTACTTTAAAAAGCTTCCAATATACACTCTATACAGGTATCTGAAAAATATAAAAGAAGCGAAAAAGAATTTAGAATCAGGTGGTTTTCAAGCAAACACTTATTGAAACGCGGTCTAACTCGGTTAAAAATAGCACAGAGAAGTTTAATTAATAGTTTCTTTTGCTCCTGCGTTGAATACCTCCTCTTGCGAGGTCGGGTTACTCGGGTTGGAGTTGAAAACTCCTCAAAGAGTGAGCTCCTCAAGAGGCTTTGATTGAATGGAATGAAAGCAGAGAAAATGATATCTAGTTTCTACTGGTTTTCTGTAAATAAATATTCATTCATTCATTCTCCTTTCATAAAATTAATTGATAAGCAAATAATTCGGTCACTAAAATGTTATTAATTTGTTTAGCAACTGAGTCGGACTTCGTTTAAATAGAAATTTACTAAAGATACCTATAAATATTTACATACCTATAATAAAATTGTAGCAGACCTATGTCTGTACATACGAGATTTATGAAAGAAATGTACGAGGATAAAGGATCTTTATTAGGCCAACAGGAGGCACAATTTTTTTTAGAATTATTGTCTGATTTAATTTTAGCTTTATTACACAAAAATAACACAAAAATAATTCATGAGAGCTATTTCGGACTTGCTTCATTTTAAAAAGAAATAATCCAAGGACAAATAAATTATAAGGAAAATATTTTACAGAAAAACTAAAATTGAAATCCGGAAGAGGATTACCGACTGAAAATTCGAGCTTTTTATAGCCACATTTTCCCAGAACTAAATAATCAAATATCGCTTTACGCGTTAAAAAGCTATATTCAAAGTTAAGCACTAACTTGCGATACCAGTACTTCTTGCCAAAATAAAAAGAAAACAGAAGTGTAAGCTTTTTTAATATAATAAAATTGAAGAGATTATGTGTCTGCTAAGAAGTCCACAGCTGAACATACCTAAGGAGACCACTCCAATAGATTTATATATCAGCAGAGAAAGCAGAGAAATATGGGTAAATCATAGGTAAGTATTAAATTTTCCCGAAATTCCCACCAGTGTGGAGCATGGTATAGAAATGTTTAGGGAAAATATAAAAGAATGACGTTTTCGACTCCTTTTTATAATATCTGCATATTTTATCACATGTTTAACATGTTCACTATCTACTGTACACTATATTTGTGTACACCGCAGATGTCTGCGAAAATAGGTACTTTGCCCACGCCGAGAATCGCACTCAGGACCTCCAGACAGCTGAATAAGATGGTCGTGTTGACAACCACGACATAAATGATGTTCTAGACCAAGGAGTATTTAGAATGGAGGACGCATGCGGGATTGAAGTCGCGCGCCATCGATATGAAAAAGCAATCTGATCACATGTCTTCCGTGTCCAATACGCGGCCGGCATTCTGGCGTGAAGTCGTTATAGTTTACGATTTTTAAAATTCGCGATTATTTGAGCCAATCACAGCGACTGCCGTATGTTCCGTTCCCGCAAAAATCGGTGAACTGTGATAGTATCGGACAATATGCCTACGCGCTCTCCATTCTAAATACTCCTTGTTCTAGACCTTCCATGCTGTATATATTCTTATCATCTGTTTTATATTCACGTCGTTTTCACAAAGTTATCTCGTTTGCCCGAATGTGTCGACAACAGTACTTAAATTATGTGCCTAAAGATAACGCGGGAAAATATTCAAAATTGTAATTGTATTACAAAGTTCGTTAAGCTTTCATTGGGGGACTTACATATCATCTCAAACACAGAATTATCACGATACATGCTGAGAGTAAATTGTATTACATTTCTGTTTTTTTTATTGTATAACATTCAATTTGATTCCCATATTCTAAGATCCCATAAGTAAGACATGTAAATAAATATTATCTTTTCAAGGGGGAAATAAGCATTTTTGCCTAGTCTGTCTTTGCCAAATTAAAGCTCTACTTATCGACTTTTAGTCAGATGTCTGTTGGATAAGTTAGATCCAAAGGCCGACCACTAAAGTGGGCGTAAGTATAAAAGACATCAACCTTTTACAGATTAGACATTCTAAATTAACATTATTTTCTTTCTATTTAGAAGTCTGTATTGTTTAGGAATCCACTGTGAATTATTCTAATGATCATATTGGGAAGGTTTATTTATTTTTTTTAGATTTTCTTATCTTTTTCCTAGTAGCTGCTGCTCCATGCTGAAATGCTGTTAAAAGAATTTTGCAGATTTATTTTTTTATTTTTGTATGAAACTCTCTATTCTGTCGCAATAGCGTCATATAGTGTAATGCCACATCCTCTAATTAGCATTTTAATTGCGAGACGTGACCGCCGCCCAGGTAACCTCAGTTTATGACGCTTTAGTTCCGGCACAAAATAACGACAATGTGGAGGTAAAACTCGAGTCATGATCTGCGGATGAGATATTTTGTTGATGAATTGTCACCAGTCGTTTCAGTTACAGGGTTAAAAAAATAAGATAGTGATACATTCAAAAGACACCCGACAAAGTTCACAATCTGTAAAATTTTACACTTGTCTTACTCTACTTTGTGTTCTATTGACCATGACCAATCATGGTTCCCACTTTAATGGGTCATAAAATCGGACAGATCGTGAAGTCTGTCGTTACGTTCACATTATGTAGGTTTTCAAAAGTAACAATTGCAACTGCAGGGCTATAAAAACTTTTTTTTACATTATTGCACAAAATTTTAAAAAAATATGTGCCTATTATGGTGGACTTAACGCCATATGGCCTTTTCTACCAGTCAACTATTAGACCAAACAGACCATACATATTTTACTTACATGCTGGTCCGGGAGCGAGGAAAAAGCATAGACTGTACCAGCTGCTTCTCGTGATTTTAAAAGCCAATGAAGGCCAGGCCCAGTGGCTATAAACTGGAGATTCTACTCATATGCAATGGGCTAGTAACCGGTCACTATATCGGAATCTTCATTCATTCACCAACCCACTATTCAGTTATAAGTGTGGCCATCGAGTCTCGAGTACGGGATAAATACTTACGTGATATGTATTGTATTTGTAAGCTCCGTTTTTTCTTACTTGTCCTATTACGTAAACAATCTTCACAGTACTTTTTGTGGAATTTTGTTGAAAATAAATCAAATATTAGTTCAAACCTAAACATTCTAAAGTAAAACATTTATTAACCACGAAAGTAATTTCCTTAAAAGTCTATTTTAATTTGTAAAATCAAAAAATACATGGTAAGATTGTTTATATAATAGGACAAGTAGGAAAAAACGGAGTTTATGTATATTCTGTACATTCATTAATTTGTGATTCGCGGCCAGTGCTGGACTCAGATTCAAATTGGGGACTTTACGAGCGAGACCCCTTTGGCTACAGTTATTTCACTTTATTCACGTTTTGTACAATGTTGAGTTTATTATAACTAACTTTTGCATGTAGATGTAGTTGGATAAAGTGAAGAAAAAAATCCTATTGGTTGTTAAAACACATTCCTCTCTGCTATGTTGGAGTGGAGGTGGTCTGACATTTCTAAAACAAACTAAGTAGTTATCGCCTTTGACTTCGCCCCCGTGAAGTCTCTTCAACCCATTTCATTTCCTAAGGTTAGTAGAAGTTCCAAAATCCTTCACATACTTACATACGCTATACATATAAAGAACCTGTCTGCAAAATTTCAAGATTTTACGTTCAGTTCAATTTCTAGCGACGACGACAGAACAAAATGAAAATAATTAACATTCTGTGCCAACCCTACGTGAAAGTAGTAAAGAAGAGTAAGAGTGAGTGCCACGACCAAAGAAAAAAACACTATGCGAACCACGACGGAATACTAAAGTACCTAATTTAGGTACCTCTACGATAGAACTAGATGGCTAGATAGTAGATATAAATGTCCATAACTCAGTGATAACAAATACTGTATACTCTTTTGTGATATGACATTGCTACGATCGTAGAGGCATCGTAGCTGTTTTGCTACGGTGGCGTAGCCAGGCAAAGCAAGGCAGCCGCGCCCCGACGCGGGAATTTCACATCCAAACTTCCACATTTATAAAATTAATAGGAAGGAGGATAGGATTGTTTATCAGTGAATTTCTCCGATTATTCTTCTCCAAAGTCCCATAGGGTATCGATCCGGTAGGTTAACGACCCGGCCCGGCCCGGCTTTTTTTTATATAACAGTGCTGCAAACGAGCAAAGGACACTTTAGTGTCCTAAATATCCAAAAAATAGCGTGAATGTCACATTATAATGGCAGCACACCAAATCACTGTACGTACACGCCTCAAAAGGGCACGGCGCGACGCAAAAAAGTAAGTATCATTTTATAATTTAATTGCTCCCGTGTCTCTCGCAGTTTTACCATTTTTGGTCGAAATGTGTCACGCAAACTGACTATTATATTCCGGGATAAACACGTAAATAAATAACTACCTACTTATATCAAAAATTAGCACGCTAAACAAATGCTAAACATAGGTTTATTTTCAAAATAAACAAAGAAAAATATTTCCTAATCCCACCAATACTATCAATATAGAACTTGCTCACCAAGTGACTTCCAACGGCCCCGGCGGGCCCGGATTTTGAGTTGACGGGGCCGTTGGAAAAAAAAATTAGATGTTGAAATCGGTGATTATTAATACTGTTTCTCTCTCAGCCGAAAGACGTCCACTGCTGGACAAAGGCCTCCCCCAAGGATATCCACAACGACCGGTCCTGCGCTGCCCGCATCCATGCGCATCCCGCGACCTTCACCAGGTCGTCGGTCCACCGAGTGGGAGGCCTGCCTACACTACGTTTTCCGGTTCGTGGTCACCACTCGAGAACTTTTCTGCCCCAACGGCTATCTGTTCTACGAGCTATGTGCGCCGCCCACTGCCACTTAAGTTTTGCGATTCTGCGGGCTATGTCGGTTACTTTAGTTTTCCTACGGATCTCCTCATTTTTGATTCGATCACGCAGGGAAACTCCGAGCATAGCGCGCTCCATCGCCCTTTGGGTGACCTTGAGCCTTCTTATGAGGCCCATAGTAAGCGACCACGTCTCTGTATTAATTATTATGTAATACTGTTTACGGAGTAAAAATAATGTACACAATTTAAAGTTATTTTAACGGGCCTGTCACCGGGGCCGGCTCGCCGCCGGGGCCGTTGGAAGCCACTCTGCTCATCCATCATATTATGAATGCGAAAGTTTGTATGTGATTTTGTGAGTTTGTGAGGATATTTGTCATTCAATCACGCAAAATATACTGGACGGATTTTGATGAAATTTGGTAGGTACCTGCCTATACGAATAGAAAAATACAGAGAATAGCACATAGGGTAGGTACTTTTTATCTCAAAATTCCCACGGGAGTGAAGCACCGGGGCATGGCTAGTATATTATATTAAGTAATCTAACAAAACTGCGACCAGCCCCTCCATTTTTCCATGGACCAGTTCAAAGAGTTTAAATTTCTTTCTACCTGTACGTTGACCAGAAGCATGGAGAAAATTCTAATCCTAATCCTAACCTATAACTAATATTACAAATGCGAAAGTGAGTTTGTTTGTTTGTTTATTTGTTTGTTTGTTACCTCTTCACGCTTCATCTACTGAACCAATCTTCCTGAAATTTTGAATACAATATAGGTTAACATATACTACACTACAGAAGTACGGAGAAGGACATAGGGTACCTTTCATCCCGGGAAAAAGCACTGTTCCCGTGGGAAATTCACGCGGGCGAAGCCGCAGGCAAAAGCTAGTAAGAAATATTAATATTAATAAATAATATTTTTTCCATGACCAGAGCCAACCTTATAGATTTTTTTTATTTACTTTCAAATAACGCGCCACCAACAGCAGAAAAGCAGCTGCCATCTAACTTAATAATGACGAACTATTCCGTAAACAGCAGATCAGAGTTACCATAATAAAAAAATCTTGCGTTTAGTTACGTGTTTGCTTCAAATAGGTATTATCGAAGTTAGAAAAAGATGTGTAATGTTTTCAAGGTTCATAATTATGTTTGATAAGTATGGTATGAGAATTTCTGTTCAATATAGGATGTCATAAAGATTTGTTTGGCATTGGTAACCTGGATAACCATATACAAAATTACCATTAATTCATTAGTACCTACCTGTTCCGTCAGGTATAATATCAGTTCCGTCAGATTAAGAAGATTGTGGCCGTGGATAAAGATCCTTCTTCCTAATATGTAAATTAATATATTACCTAAGTAATATTTCTATCCTACCATTTTCGCTGGATGAGATTAGTTAGGTAGATTTTTCACATAATATAAAAAAATTGTGATTCTCCTCAAACCGTGAGTTAGAATGCCGCCAAGTGCTAAAGAGCTAGATCATGTTTAGTGCCTTCCGAGTTTATCCTTCCTATGTAATGTTTCAACATTAAATTGTCGCTAAATTTTATTCTAAAAAAATCGCACATCAATTAAGTATTTAACTCTCCCTCATAGTGCAATTTAATTAAAAGGTTAAATGAAATAATTTGTTTTATCCTCGTGCTCCGCAAGTATGTTCATTCGTCACGACATAGTCATATAGGTAGGTATTA
This sequence comes from Ephestia elutella, assembly GCA_018467065.1. NCBI lineage: Eukaryota > Metazoa > Arthropoda > Insecta > Lepidoptera > Pyralidae > Ephestia > Ephestia elutella. Next base: position 3,048,112 of record CM031569.1, read on the forward strand.
AAAGTTTAAAACGAAGCGAGCGATGCATTCGCACAATGCAGCATGCATTATTCATTCACAAGCGGAATTCATCGACGTACCACGCATGATTCGTTTTTACAGCGTGACTAAGTTTTTTTACTTGACATACAAAAAAATGTATTTCATAATGTGAGAAAGTGTAAAATTAAATAAATATTTTTTTATGACATATTATTTTCACAGTTTGAACGTGGTACAAAAATATTTTGTGTCATGGCAACATTGACACAGTGAGTGAGCCATCGCCCTGTTATACTGTGTCATGGCGGTTTGACTTGTTATAAGTTTTTTTGCAATAACTCACTAGTTAATGTGCTTTTTAGTAATTTGATCATTGATTTCTATAAATCAAATCACATAATTCAAAATAGTTAATAATGCGCGAATACAAAATAGTCGTGTTAGGTAGCGGAGGCGTGGGAAAATCTGCTCTCACAGTACAGTTTGTACAAGGCATCTTTGTGGAGAAATACGACCCCACCATAGAGGACAGCTATCGGAAACAGGTGGAAGTGGATGGACAGCAATGTATGCTAGAAATTCTGGATACGGCCGGCACGGAACAGTTTACCGCGATGAGGGATTTGTACATGAAGAACGGGCAAGGTTTCGTGTTAGTGTATTCGATCACCGCACAATCAACGTTCAATGACCTGCAGGATCTGCGGGAGCAAATCCTGCGGGTAAAGGACAAGGACGACGTGCCAATGGTGTTGGTGGGCAATAAATACGACTTGGAACCAGAGCGCGTGGTCGGCAAGGAACAGGGGGCCAATCTCGCGCGTCACTTCAATTGTGCGTTCATGGAGACCTCCGCGAAGGCGAAAATCAACGTGAATGACGTATTCTACGACCTAGTGCGACAGATCAACAAGAAGTCACCGGACCCCGAAAGGAAAGTTAGGAAGAACAAGGTGTGTCGCCTTCTGTAAGTGTTGTGGGGGCCTGGGTCGCGTCTAGATATAAAATATTTAATAATTTGAAAGACTTCTTGTACCCGAATTTGGCTCTTGACAGTTCCCAAAGTTAATTAGGTCGGGTAACACGCATTGTTGCAGATTACTGTAGCATTTTGAGAAAGTGCATTTGTTGAGATGTAATCGTTCCAGTGCTATAGCACGAGTGAAAAATGCACAGAGCGTCAATTGTATCCATTATTATCATGTAGAAATATCCTGCCCCAAACCTATCTCATATTAGCATTACCGCTACTAACCATGCATTTTTGCCCATATATGTTTATAACTACATTCAAGGTTAACAAGCATGCAATAGTGTTACCTCAGTAAGTCTAATATTGGATAGATTGATAAGTTTGAAGACAATTAATAATAATCTAAACTTATTGGTCTATATTTTAAAAATTACAAATGTACTTTTGGATATAACAGTTCTGTGCGTGTTTCACTCTAGAAATTCCAATTGCAATGAGTGGATGCTGTAAAGTTCAGAAGTTTATGATTAATACAGTTAAAGATCTAGTTACAAGTCATGGCTAAAACATTCCTTATTCATGCAAGCATCCAGCATCCCATTTATCTGTATTTGTCATGGACTGTTAATCTTTATTCTCAATAGTTTAAATTAGTCTACAATTTACTTGTTGGTCTTTAGTTACAAACAATGCTGTTATTTGCAAGTCCCAGTGCATGATTCCTTTGTTCGTTGTAGTTTGTTGTATATTTATATGGCCAATATTCAGAAAGTAAAATGTCATGCTCATTTAAAAACACATAATAATCATTAAATAAGTATTGTCTTTTTAACAATACTACTTGAAAACTTTCCTCAATGTTATTTTTTTTAATTAAAACTACTTTTGCCTTTTTTTTAATGAGAAATATTCATGTGTAAATAATGAACAAAGACCATTGTGTTAAATTAAACAAAATGGAATTACGTAGTGGGATTTTAGATGTTCAGCCAATATGTAACAGCAAACAGGAAAATAGCTCAAGGCCATTCTGGATGATAGCACTGTACATATTTTGAAAATTCCAACCAAAATATATTGGCTAAACACAGCATTTTTGTAAAATTAATGTCACTGTTTAATATAGTATTAAGATTGAGCAATAAACTTCTGAACGTTAAGAATGAAGCAGGCTCCGAGGGAGACCTGGGTATTGTGCCAGCGGGCCTGAACCAGTGTGTAAGTAATGTTTAATAATTAAGAATACATTAAATTTTTTCAGATATATTATTGTCTTGTTATATAATTCAAATGTATCGAAAAGTTGATGATGCAACACCATTTAGGACTCTGTACATTTGAACAATTATTAGTGAGCCTTAGGTGATTGCACCCTGCTAATGGTAGTTCTCCATGTGTTCCTGTGGTGCCCCGAGTTGCGAAAGACCAGCAACGGCACCACGTGACAGACTATAAACCCCTCACTTATGAAATTAGAAAACTCTAAAAAAATTTTATCGTTATTGTAAATGGAGTGAAAAATTATGATTACTGGCTCATTTAATATAAAGTATTTACCAACCTATGTTTTGCTGCTACGAACTTTGTTAACGTAATACTTATATAGGTGTTCAAATATTGTTACGGGATTAGATGTATCATCCATTCTCATTTCTGTTAACATGTAAGATTACTGCACAAGGATATTGGTAAAAAATAACTTTGATCTGAGTTGAATTATATTTTTTATATATATTGTGCAAATTATAAACTTGTATATTTTATCTTTTCAATCAATAATGGACATGTACAATAACTATTAATTTCTTTTTTTTTGCCAATAAAACAAATTTTAAATATTTTTGTCGAGGTATGCTTGTCCTCCCATGGCATGTTCCCTTGCGGCCTGCATTCTATAATAATCATAATGATTTAGGTCTGCATTACAAAATAATGGTAATACAGAAACATGAATTGAGTTTGTAAACATTTGTCTCGTAACATGTAAATTGTCTTTTACACATAAATGTACGAATAATCCTTCGATAATTTCTAATTTAGTTTACGAAATTTGAATTTGTCAAATAGTATAGTTACGTAGGAATCTAGAGTTGAAGGCAAAATTCTGTATTGTCGTTATTTTGTTCCGACGCTTAGTCACTGGGCCCACAGCACTTCCCCTACTGCTGACAATCAAATCAACGTCAATTGGGCTGGAATTTTAATAGAATTCAATTAAATGAAACCACCATTATGTTCTACAACTATTTTATTATATGACCAGTGTAAAAATTTCCATAAAACGTGTTGGCTTACACTATCAACTAGAATACAAAGTACAAACATTTTAAAAATAAACTGGCAGTGTGTGGCGGGCGTATGTCGACATTCTAGTAACATAAGAATTGACACAGTCCAATGGAAATGAACACATAACTTAATACTTAATCTAATCTATTATGCAAAGTGTCTGATTTCATTCGATCGTTGTGCATTTCTATAGACGCACCCAATGGTTTGAAACAAGGTCTAATACATAGACCGAGTTCACTATAGGTGCGTAAGATGCACATAATAAATTACGATACTGTAGGATTTAGAAGTTGTAGAAAGCTTGGGAGAGTGCACTAAATCTACATACAATTGCGTTAGAGCGGCATACGCATACCGAATTTGATAGTGTAATGAGCAAGTTGACTATTTCCACCGAGCGTCCAGCCGTGCTATCTGCGAGTCTTATCGAGCTATTGCAATGAGGTCGCCAGTCCTTAGTGGCATTACACTCAAGCGTGCCCTATCCAGGAAATAAAAATTATAAATTGCGAGCCATTAACATGTCCCAATGCTAGTTGCCTTTTCTGGTTTCAATTTTTTTTTCATTAAAATTGAATACGAAACACATATTCAGCAATACATAGGTACATATCTTAAACATCGATACATAAGCATATTTTTCACAAGTAACTTAAAATATCGTTCACACATTCAGTTATCTCAAAAGGATTACACATTCAAAATGCATATTAAACGATAAGAGTTCATAATATTTTTATCGGCAGCGTTCACGATAATATCCGATAACTATTGCCACCCATAAAAGTTATAGTATTATATTACATGGGTGGATGTGAATCGAGGATGTGGGCTGGTTGTTTGTCCAAACAGTCTTTCTGTTTACAAATACTAACGAGTTAACTCAATAACAATCTGAGTTAAGTGACGAGAAACTTTTTACACACGTTTTTTATTGGATTAACTTTACAAGCTGCTTATTCATGTAACATTTTAGAGGTCATAAAGTCTCAACTTTGTTTAACTCTCGGTTGTAAATTGTATTTTTGTGTACAGAATGACGTACAGCAGACTTCGTCATAAAATTCTATTAAAAGGCATTTATAGATATTGAATACAATGAAAATGAGTAATGTCTACGTAATACATAATAATTCTTTCAATTTTCCTTATATAATATAAATAGTATATATATACTTAGGTATATTAATATGGGGTTTTACTTCCAAGTTGCATGCTATTGCCATGATGGCTTAAAATCTAAAAAACTCCGAAAACGCGCGCAACTTCAAAGTACGGCCCCACATCGGCTTAAACTTACATACTCGTACTAATTTGAAATTTCATAAGTTTTAAGGCGGAGAATGTGACTAGAAATTTCTACCGAATACTATGTGCTAAACCATACCACGATTCACGATAGGACGGAATCAATAAATACTTTGACTAGAAACTGCTTAAATGCAGAATGTATAATAGTTTTAAATATTTATAAGATAACATCTCTTACAAAACAAGTGACGGTTATATTTTACGACTAACAAATCTTCCTTCTACATAATATTGCTACTTATGTCACAGTAGGTTAGTCATGTTTCATATTTGACTCATTCTTAAACTAATTAATATGTTTTTGCCTCGTGACATTGGTAATAACGAGCAAAGTCACACGCAAATCCCAATGGAATAAATGGTGAGCCAACGCGAAATTCAGACACAAAAAATAGTTACCTGTGCTTGTTATCCAGAGTTTTCAAACTAGTTTGCAAACGAGCACAACCGTATTTTTATTTTTTAACTAGAGGTCACACTAAGTTAAATACTTTCCAGACATCATGTTATTTTCCTCGCTACATTTATTATTCACTGACTTTTGCCCGCGACTTCGTCTGCGTGTAACTTACTAAGAGTATTTCTGATTTCGGTGAAATTTGGTACACTGGTAGACGTGGAACCTGGGAAAAAGGGTACTTTTTACAAAAACTTACTATTTGCAAAAACGTAGCCGAAATCGGAAACAGCAGCTAGTGAATGTTTACTTCGAACCCGAGTATGAATTAGAATCACCGGCTATATGGCCCAATTATTATGATAGGGGGCTTCCTAGCCAATGTGGGCGGTCGAATCCTTAATTCGGGGGGTCATTGTCCCCACCACTAGTGATATTGGAGAACTATTATCACCACTGACATGTTAATTGATGTACAAAGAATGCCAAATATTTGTATGAGTCAGTTTTGATAGTACTTCCGTTTCTTCCGGTCTGGTCAACCTTAAGGTGTTGAATCATCATCCATGACTGATTCACACGGGCGATTTGAAGCAAATGTCGCATAAATAGATGGACCATGACAGGCCAGGGTTAACCGCCGATTCAGTGTAATCATTTATAAGGCTAACCGCACAGGAATTGACATTAGAAAAAAATTACCTACTCAAATGGATTGGAAGTATTTTATGTAGTATATATAGATATGTCACGAATTTTACAATAACGGTTTGTCACGAATATATTTTAAATTGTAATTTGAGATTGTAAACTCGAGAAGTTTACTTATAACTTCTCGAGTTTACAATCTCGCGAGATAGATTGTAATTGTAACGGTGTCTACCTACAATCTTCGTTGACATATACCTACTCAATTTGACGTATGACCTATTGATGGAATTCTACACACATGTTTACTTTTACTACGCATAACGCATACGCATTGAAAATAATATCGTCGCTAACTCGTTTCCAAAACCTTTTATATTCTCTCTAGAACTTAAGTACCTGCGAATAACTTGTTCTACATTATTCCAAAATTTTATTACTCAATCACGCCCCAACCAGTATTTTTTCTTTGCCCCAACTGAAGAGTTCTAAAGTCTACAAGGAACCATTATCTTTTATTCCAAAATTATCCTAGATGCAGTTAGTTCTAAATATATGAAGGTAAAATATTCTAGATATGCCTAAAAATAAATAGGCCTTGCATAGCTTCTACATCGATAAAATTCGAGTTCGATCTATATTTAGTAATCCAAATAAATGACTAAAAAGCTTCTAACTAGGACATTGAGCAACTATTTTTGTGCTATAACCACACAACGGGGTATTAAAGTTTTATTTTGTTTACGTTGTAAATTCGATTTTTACGAAGCGATGAATATTAGGGCTTGGCAGCCGGATGTACTTTTTAATTTATAGTTCGACGAAAGAGAAAGTAAGTAAGTTCGTACAGTCAAATGCGTAACAAGTTACGCTGTATTGACCTCTATGCCACGGTGATAGTGGAGGATTTGTCATGAATTCGGGTAGGTTGATGTCTGTATAATATAAGTATCTCTCTCTCAGCCTAAAGACTTCCACTGCTGGACAAAGGCCTCCCCCAAGGATTTTTTATATAAGTATAATTTATTTAATTTTAAATTGCAAATAATTTAATTTTTATTTTTTCGATTTTTCACGAGCAAAGTATTTTGAGTAGCCATAGAAAACAGTGAGTGACCTATACGAAATCATCACGAAAAATCTACCCTTTAGTTAATCGGTATATCTATGTATTTATTTACACACATAAATGGATGGCCATGTTAAGGAATACATAATTTATGACGTTAATGATAACATAAACAGAGCCAAAAGGGAAAATTATTTACATAATATAACGTCAAATATCTGCTTTGTTGCGTCAAAATAATTCTATTTATTGCTCCAGACAAAAGCTATGAACAATTATATCGAATCCTGGATAAGTATATGTACTAACCTAAGTTAGAACAAAAGAGGCTAATAAAAAACCTACGTTTGAGGTACATCTAAGTCTCCTTTTTCGTGAGACTACGTCGCCCAAAATTTCTGAAATAACATTTGCGAAAGAAGTAATCTAAAGTTGCAACTACAAGACAAGAGTTCCAGGGGAACCCAGGGACCATGAGCGAAGCCTGTCATACGCCATCGGCGGTTCTTCGCTTCCTAAAGGAGCTGGGCTGCCTCGAGTGAAGTTCCGGGTCATTATTCTCACGCAAAAAGGGCCCAAACTGGAGGCCTAATTGCGGAAAGCTGAATTGGAAGTAAAGGAAGTAAGTGGTCTGAAGAAATCGTCAAAGTCGCAGGAACTTTATCCACTCAATCGGTCTATGGGAGCGGCCCTATGTCCAGCAGTGGACGTTTTGTTGCTGAGATGAATATTAAATTAAAAAATATGAAAGATACCTAATAAACATAGTAATCGAGTTACGAAATACTGAAAATAATAATGACCAATTGAGGAAATTCTTGGCCAACAATAGTAGGGGAAGCCCGGGCAAGAAGCATAGTGCGGGTAAAAAGAATAACTGTTATTTCAAAAAGCCTATAATAGATGTCGCTTTGACAAATTTTCTCATCGTTTCACGTGCGACCGGCGACGCCATGACGGTTTAAACAAAACGATTCGCTGGTGCATTAGTTGTGGAGAAAAAAAAAAGAAATTTCGTTGTTTTGTTACGATTTTTGACAAGGTTTGTACATTTAACATATTGTAGTAGTTATTAGTTATCAATTAAATATTTTATTTATCGAATTGCACGTTTATTTAAGTATTACTTGTGATCGTTGCTTTTTTGTTTACCTACTAAAAATATTTCAAGTCTTGACGTGTTTTTAATACGAGCGTGTTGGGCAAAACGGATATGGGCAAAACGGATAGGTATTCGCTTTGCCCGTTTAGATTACTTCGTTGTCTCCTTCACATGTAATACATATTTTAACAGTATTTTGACAACTATGATTTTAGGAAATCATTAAAAAACATTATGGTGTCTTTTGTTTTAGATGGTCTTTAATTATAAACGCAAAAGTAATCGTGCAGCATGGTCAGAAGAAACACTCGATGAAGCAGTTAGAGCTGTAAAAGATGATGGACAATCTATAAATTCAACCGCGAAGAAGTTTGGGATTCCATTTACAACGTTGCAGAGACATGTGAAGACGGGGACTAATTCAAAGAAATTGGGTAGATTCAGGCCAGTTTTTAGTCCAGAACAAGAAGAAGAGCTGTGTTTGTATCTTACAAAAATGGATAGTGTGTTTTTGGGCTTTCTCGTTCAGATTTTTTAGAATTAGTGTATGAATATGCAACCAGAAATAATATATTTCATCCATTTAAAAATGGTAAAGCTGGAGACGATTGGTTTGCCGGTTTCAAGCGTCGCCATCCAGAAATCGTACTAAGGGCGCCAGAGCCGACATGTTTAGCAAGAACAAGAGGATTTAATAGGCCACAGGTGGAGTTATTTTATTCCAATTATTGGAGCCTATTAGAAAAATATAATTTCGATGCAGCTTCAATATATAATATGGACGAGACTGGAATAAAGACCAGTACATCGAAACCACCAAAGGTTTTGTCTATCAAAGGCAAAAGGCAAGTCGGAGTAATATGCAGTGCAGACAGAGGTCAATTAACAACTGTGATTTGTTGTTGTAATGCAGCTGGAACGTTTATTCCACCATTTTTCATATTTGCGCGCAAACGTATGCAAGAACGACTTCTAGATAATGCCCCGCCAGGCTCACAAGCAGCCGTGAGTGACAACGGATGGATAAATGGGAAGCTTTTTTAGATTGGTTGCAATTTTTTGTCGAGCATGTCCGTCCAAGTGAAAACAGAAAAGTGTTACTATTGCTCGATAATCACGAGTCACATAAATTTTATCCAGCCTTAGAATTTGCGTCAAAAAATAACATCATCTTTTTGTCATTTGCCCCACACACAACTGATCGGATGCAGCCTTTAGATGTGGCTGTGTATGGACCCCTTAAAAAATATTTCGAGCAAGAGTTGAATACCTTTCAAAAAAGACACCCAGGCCGTATTGTAAACCAGTACGATATAGCTAAACTATTTGGGGAGCGTATGCCAAATGTGCTTCGGTTCAGAATGCAGTGAGTGGGTTTAGAAAACCGGGAATTTGGCCTTATGATCCAAATGTTTTTGGAGACGAAGATTACGCTCCATCAACGATGACTGACCGTCCTGAACTATCCTCTTCCGTAACTGTAGGCCCTGCACATGATGCAGATTCGACAATGGGCTTGGATCCTTTCAATGGCACATCGTCTACTGTAGCTGATTGTACTTTAAATGATTCTCCAGCAACAGTGATCGCAAAGGAGGCATTACCTGAATCTTCTACACAGTCAGTAATTCCAAATATAGAGACTGAAAAGTCTACTACACCTTTGCCTAATTTCAATATACTGGAAGAAGAATCAGTTCATTTAGTAGGTGAGAAACATCCGGAACCTGCAGCGAGCCTTTCGCCTTTTCCAAATTAGACCTATTCCAACTATGGCTCCTCCTAAAACAGGCCGCAAACACAAGAGGCAGAAATCAGAGGTGTTGACATCTACTCCCGTCAAAGCTGAGCAAGAATTAAAATTTCAGAAGGCTAATAATAAGAAGACCAAGATTTTAGAGTTAGCAGGCCCCAGCAAGATTAAAACTAAAAGATCCTCAGTCAAAACCACAAAGGAAAAACCAGAAACCAGATTATTACTGTTTAGTGTGCGCTGAAAAATACACTGAACCACCAACAGAAGATTGGATTCAATGCAGTCAATGCAGGAGTTGGGCGCATGAAGATTGCACTTCTTATGTAGGAGTTGGTAGCTACTTCTGTGATGAATGCGAAGACTGATCTTAACTAATTCACCATTATCCTTTTTGCCCTTAGGGTGTATCCGTTTTGCCCGACCCCATCGGGTAAAACGGATAATTGATACTTTTTGTTAATGCTCATAATTATTATAGAAATCGTTAAAGTTTTTATGTTTTTGTAATTGTTTTCCAAAGATGATTAAACAAAGTACAAATTAAAAGTACAAATAGTTCTATTGATTATTAAATTGTGGTTTTATTTACATTTTCCCTTAACATATGCGTCTTGCCCGGGCTTCCCCTAATTGGTGATTTGATTAAAACTAACGCGAGAAATGGACATTATTTAAATACTTAAGTTTCCCTTTTGTTAACTTCTTCCATATTTTTACTAAATACTATAAATGCACAACATTCAAGGGCCTACGATAAGCACAAATATTTTGCCATGGGTCCGATGAATACAAACACAGAAACGATATCAACACACCTAGAGCCGCAGACAAATATCTATGAAAAAAAATACAAATAAGTACAGTCAAGCGTCATAAGTGCAGTCATACCTCGAAGACCTTATCGCCTAGCGTTAATGATCATAATGTCTTGTAGATTCTGACTGCACTTTTGACTCTGACTGTACCCATTTTTTTCCTGGGAATCGAACGCGACACGAAACACTCTTCACATGCGGCTTGGAAGCATTGGTAACCTCATATCTCGAGATATCGATGACAATAAGTGATGTTGTATCCTATATTGATTAACAAAGTGACCTATAGATGACAAGGGGCGGATTTAGAGGGGGGAGGGGGGTCATGACACCTTAACTAATATTTTTTCTATAGGTATTCATATAAACCAGGGGTCATTATGGTTATATATTTCTTCGCTTCCTAAATTTATTATAGTATTGTATGGATTAATGGACAATGCAATCGATCATGTGACCCCCCCTGACGTAAAGGCTGGCTCTGGATCCGCCTTGGGGCTGACCACTACACCACATACCTCATCACTACATAGGCTCGATGAATATTCATTCAATGTATATTCGTCCACATAGATAGTTCTTTAATTGTAAGACATATGTTGTAAAGTGACGTCTTTGGAGAAAATGCAGCAGTGGAGTTTGTTGCGCCGCCTCTTCTCCACTTGCGCTTTGGAGGCGGTGGTAACCTTAGCTTTAAGTAATTTTATGACGTCAACTACCCAAAAAACAAGTATACGACAATTTAAAAGTGCTATTATTTAGCCCATTTAAATAAAATCATTTTCATGTAATTTCATAGACTTAACTGGACGTAGTTATGCAAACCAG
>CM031569.1:3059384-3175536 GCA_018467065.1 Ephestia elutella
ATGGCCCCCTAGCGGTTTCAAGCGAAGGGCTCACCGGGCACTGACTCAGCTGGATTTCTGAACTCGGCGCCGAACAACCACGCTTATATAGGCCAGCCAAATCCCTCGAGCTACTTCTCGAATGTTTCCGGCCTAACTCTGTCGAACGATCGAGTATATCGCTATCCCGCTCTCACACATGGCTGTCCTTTTCCTTTAAGTTGCAAGCGACTATGAACCTTATGTGTACGGTACGTAAGGCTCATTATTGCTTGCACCGCCGATCATTTCTAGAACCAAAGAGGGTTCACGAAGCGTAAGTCTAGAACATTCCAGTACTTGAGTACTTTTCTAGACTTCGCCGGTGCGTTTTCGTAACAATATATTATATACAAATAAATGCGAAACAGCTGTCGGCTAAGCTTTCACGGCTAAACCACTGGACCGATTTTGATGAAATTTGGTATGGATATAGTTGAAAACCCGGGGTCAAACATAACTTTTTTTTTCTTCAAAAATCAACCTCCAAAGGGCTGAAACGGGGGGTCAAAGTTTGTATGAAAAACACACTAGTATTATAATTTTCGCGGGGCAACATCTAGTGACTAAATAAAGCGTATAATAACAACGATAATGTTACCTTCAGCCGCGGCTAACGCTTCCCTCAACTGACCCACTTCTTGTACTCGCTCAGCTAATTGTACGCGTAAACTTTCCGCCTTGTTCTGAAATTTCACAATCGATAAGATACAGACAGTAAGATTATATATTCATACAAAAATAGAATTTAATGGACTGGAGACAAAGTAGAAAAATGGCGATAAACCTCAAAAGAATAACTAAAGCAAAGAGAGATGTTTATCTCTTTTTAGCACAGCGTTTAGTTCATAAGACGAAAGAGTGCATTCGACGTGTTAACAGTTCAACTTTAACCCTTCTTTCAATGCTTTAGTTATTCCTTTGGGTGATAAACAGAGAGAAGAGTTTGTGAAATTGACGGCCAGTAATGAAAGGCACTACAAAAAGAAATACTTATACCCACCTCGTTTTGAACCTTTTCCTCCGTAACTGCGCTCAATGTGGCCTCGATGCTGGTGATTTTGTCCCGAAGGTTGCTGATCTCGACCGTCTTGGTTTGCACAGATTCATTCTAGAATGTAGAAAATTAATACCATACTTATCAGAATAGGAATAGGTTTCAATCACTTTCAATAACTTTACTATATAGGGTTAACACAATATTTACTTTATGCTTCCGTGAAGTCTGAATCTACAAGGCAATATGATCTTTAAGGATAGGCAATAAGATCTTTGAGACACGACTGCAATTATGATTTCGCGGCAAATAGTAGCCTATGTCACTCTCCACATAAATAATAATAATAATTAAGAGTCGGTTCCATACAAAAAGTTGCTTATACATGAGTACTTTCACCCCTAGAGAGGTTTTTTTAGGTTGCTAGTGTTGTACAATTCAGAAATTCTTTATTGAAACTTGGCCTTCAAAGAAGGCTTTTTTTTGTGTAGGTACAAAACCACAGAGTAGGTATAAAGAAGAGCTGGTCATAAGCTAGTAGACCTGTCCCCAGTCGACCAACTTGAGGCTTCTAACTATCAAGAGAATTGATAGAACAGTTTGCGAAAATTAATAAAACAGTTTGCGAAAATAATTCTGCTACTGGCCAATAGGTGGCTATACAGTTTGTTAAAATAAGATAAAATAAGTCGTACGTCAATGCATTAGTAGTTCATTTTTTAATATCCGTCTACGGTAAGTATACGTCACCCGCTCCCCTCAATAATACCTAATGCGGACACTGTCTTTCATATGTAAAATGCATATGGGCACCTCCTCTCTTTACCTACTTCGTGTACAAAACCAAGGTCTCTGATACCCAAGTTATACAAACCAAGGCGTTAAGTTGTGCGTCTTTCTGTGCCACAGCGCTCTGCAACCTGGCCTTCTCCTCCTGCGCCGCTCGCAGGTTACTTGTAACCGATTGCAACTTCCCCTCCCCCTTGCTGCCTTGTTCCGTCGCTTCTTTGAGTTGCTTCTTCAATGCGTTCATTTGGGACTTGTAGTCGTCCTGTTTAATAAGAAAAATGATATATGAAATTTATTTTTAGTCCGGTCAATGTCTCTGAAGGGGCGTAGTGCGCGAGCTGAGTCAAATTTGAAAACTCAGAACTTGTTTTGGGAGTTTAGGACGATAACATAGGTACCTACTAAAAGTTTAAAAAGAGGGGGGGATTAAAGTTCTTATTTTTGGGGTTTTTCGCTAATATAACGAAAACGGTGCGTCGTAGAGATAGAATAGAATAGAATCATTTATTTGCATAGATAACATTAAATTTACACAGATCTTAAGTTTAAATGTAACTAACCTGCATGCAGGCGTGCAAATGTTAATATTTATAGGTACATACACTAAAATTATATTCTAAATTTAATTAAATAACAATAATTATATTTATATTACAAAATAAAAACAAAAATTAATAGTAACCAAACGTCAAAAGAATAATAGTCATATAGCTAGTTGACTTAATGTTTACCGTCCATATACTCTTTAATGCTATAAGTGTTCTTCCAATGAATTTCTTATAAAAGTCTCTACAACTTTTATTCTTACATTTTTTTCCTAATCCCAATAGTTTTTGAGCTACACGCTGCGAAAAATTGTAGTTATTCCGCGCATTTCTTGATGTGAAAATAGATAAATAGAAAATATATAGATTTTACATCCATTTTGATCCTCACCAGCTGTCCTTATACCTATACCCGAGCTCAACAATTATAAAAAAATAATAATCTTATATGTAAAGATAGTAATTTATTCCTTTGATCACCTTTTCCCTCTCGATCTGGCAGACGTCGTGCATCAGATTCCTCATGCCTTTTTTAATCAGCTCCGGGTCTACGTCGATGATCTCGTTGCGGTCTTCCGAGTGGTCGCGACCTGTAGTAGAATGGACTTTAGATAATATAAATGGAGTATCCAATATTGCCTACATTCAATAGATTATAACGAATACAAATGGGATATTCAAGATTATCTACATTGAATATATCATGATGAATAAAAATGGGACTTTATTTATTTATTTAACAATTTGTGTATAGAATAGAATTACAAAACCTCCTGAACATATTGCAGAAGCTGAGATACTAAAAATGTCTTATGCACAGACTACAGCAAAGAATAAACAAGAAACCAATGGAAAACACAAAACTCCTGAGGACTTAAAGGAGGGACAAGACCAAAACTTTTTTTAAGATAATGATTGAAATGCTACAACAAATGATGACTCAACTAACAACTATGAACAACCTGCTCGTAACCTTAACGAGCAGGCTTTCACATTCACCAATTTAAAAATAGTCATCTGGAATGCCAATGGGCTGCTACAACATACTCTTGAAGTTAAAACATTTTTACATGAGAACAATATTGATGTACTCATTATATATGAGACTCACTTCACAAATAAAAATTATCTCACTATACCAAATAATAGATTTTATAACACAAACCATCCAGATGGTACTGCTCATGCTGGATCCGGAATACTTATAAAGATCAACATTAAACACAATATCACACAACCATATTGTACAGATAAAATACAAGCAACAAATGTAGTAATAGAAGATACAACAGGACCTTTAACCATATCAGCACTTTATTGTCCACCCAAACATAATTTGAAAGAGAAGGACTATACTGACTTCTTCAAAACGCTAGGAAATAGACTTATAGCTGGCGGAGACTACAATGCCAAACATACAGACTGGGGATCGCGAGTCACCACACCGAAAGGAGGCCAGCTGCTGCTTGCAAGCCAGGAGCTGAATTTAAATATAGTCTCCTCCAGGGAACCTACATATTGGCCCACAGATAAGAAACGTCATCCCGATCTTGTTGACTTCTGTGTTACAAGAGGAATTCCTGAAACTTATATAACTGCAAAATCGTGTCTTGACCTATCATCTGATCACACACCTGTTATAGTGACTCTAAAAAAAGAAGTCACTAAAAACCAATGTCCAAGTAGACTACACAGCCACAAGACAGATTGGAACCTCTTCCGAAGACTGGTATCATCTACCATAGACACAAACCTGCCCTTAAAAACAGATGACGATATAATCTTGGCTGTCGAACATTTCAACAACTGCGTTCAGACGTCTGCATGGGAGGCAACACCTACCCAGAAACAATTTGTACCAACGGCCTGTTCTCAAACCATTCGAGATAAAATTTCCGAAAAACGCTCTGCTAGAAAGAAATGGCAACAGACAAGACATCCTGAGGACAAGAAAAGGTTCAATTATCTTACTGCGTATCTTAAAATTCTTCTCCTCGAGTACAAAAATCAATGTGCCGAAAAACACCTAATAAACCTGGACTGTAGAGCTAGCTCTGACTATTCGGTTCTTAAACTGGATCAACATAAAGCACCTGGTTACGATCTCATAACTGTGAAGATCCTGAGAGAATTGATGAAGGTATAACAGTTTTGACCCAGATATACAATGCAGTGCTGTCGAAAACATTTGTTCCACCGCAATGGAAAGTAGCCCAGATCATTATGATACTTAAACCTGGGAAAAATGCTGACGATCCAAAATCTTATCGTCCCATAAGCCTGTTACCAATAACATCTAAAGTACTGGAAATCCTCTTCTTGAGTAGATTGACCCCAATACTCAATGAAAAGAAGCTCATCCCAAATCACCAATTTGGCTTTAGACAAGGACATGCCACAATAGAACAAATCCACAGGTTGGTAGACAGTATACACGATTGCTTTGAAAAGAAGGAGTACTGTTCTGCGGCATTTTTGGATATATCACAGGCGTTCGACCGAGTGTGGCATGAAGGTTTACTTTGTAAGATGAAAGAAATGCTACCCATCAACTACTTTTTGTTCTTAAAATCATACTTAGACAAACGCCACTTCTTTGTCAAATGTGGTGAAGATGTTTCCGGCTTGGAGGAGATACTAGCGGGGGTTCCCCAAGGTAGTGTCTTGGGTCCTACCCTTTATCTTTTATTCACCTCAGATCTGCCATTGACAGATGGTATTAAGGTGGGCACATTCGCCGATGATACTGCACTCCTGTCTGTCGACAAGGATCCAATTAAAGCTTCGAACCTACTCTAGAAGAGCCTTGTGGTGTCTCGTCTTGGCTTAAAAAATGACGCATAAAGGCAAACGAAACTAAGTCAGTCCACGTCACATATACACTAAGGAAAGAGAATTGTCCTCCTGTTACTCTTAACGATATCGGCATACCACAAGCTCAGGAAGCTAAGTACCTGGGAGTTTACCTAGACAGAAGACTCACTTGGAAGAAGCACATTTTCAAAAAGCGTAAAGCCCTCAGTATGCAGTTTCGAAAATACTTCTGTATGCTAAACAGGAGATCAAAGTTGTCATTAGAAACAAACTTCTTATTTATAAATGTATAATAAAACCTACATGGACATATGGGATACAACTCTGGGGAACATCAGCAAATTCAAATTTGGAAATCCTTCAACGTTTCCAATCTAAACTCCTGCGAACAATAGTAGATGCACCATGGTACATTACTAATGCACAGCTCCATCGGGACCTAAATATCCCAACAGTCTCAGAGGAAGTTAAGAATAGAATGCCTAAGTATAAGGACCGATTATTGAACCATGCCAACGAGCTTGCAGTTGGTCTTATGAAACCGAGAATAGTATTTTCAAGACTGAAAAGAAAATCACCCCTGGATTTGTGTACTTAATGCGAAAACCTCGATAACACGTATTACAAGCAGAGTAAAACTTCTGAATTGAAATCAGGGCCTTGTCAATGGGCTCGGACCCGTAGAGCTAGTGAGGAGAGACCTTAAAACTATTGTTTAATGTCGTAAATGGGACAGATTGCAATATAAGAAAAGTTAAAAAAAAAAAAAAACTATTTGTGTACACAGACAGACTTAATAGTTAGATTGTTTTTCTAACAGACACTTGAGAGGAGAGTTGAAAAGGCAGACAAGCGAGACATGTTTAAAAAGAAAAATAAATACTTACCTAACAGCGGTACGCAAAGGAAGTAAACCTAGAAGTTATATTTATAACCAGTTACAGTTTTATTATATGTATTAATGTTAGAAGTTGATTAAAGAAATTTTGAAACGAAAAAGAGACAAGTAATAAAATAAACCATTGCTCTTCGTAAAGCATGAGTTATGGAAGACAGTACAGAGACTAAACCTAGTCAAAGACAACAACTGGTGAATGTACTAGCGACCTCTGTGCGGACTGTATCTCCGGGCAGGGCTCGCCAACCGTCTCCTGGCGGCCGCGTGCACCGAGCCATCGGGTTGTACGCCGCACACTCTTCGCAAGGCATGAGCTATGGGAGACAGTACAGAGACTAAACCTAGTCAAAGACAACAACTGGTGAATGTACTAGCGACCTCTGTGCGGACTGTATCTCCGGGCAGGGCTCGCCAACCGTCTCCTGGCGGCCGCGTGCACCGAGCCATCGGGTTGTACGCCGCACACTCTTCGCAAGGCATGAGCTATGGGAGACAGTACAGAGACTAAACCTAGTCAAAGACAACAACTGGTGAATGTACTAGCGACCTCTGTGCGGACTGTATCTCCGGGCAGGGCTCGCCAACCGTCTCCTGGCGGCCGCGTGCACCGAGCCATCGGGTTGTACGCCGCACACTCTTCGCAAGGCATGAGCTATGGGAGACAGTACAGAGACTAAACCTAGTCAAAGACAACAACTGGTGAATGTACTAGCGACCTCTGTGCGGACTGTATCTCCGGGCAGGGCTCGCCAACCGTCTCCTGGCGGCCGCGTGCACCGAGCCATCGGGTTGTACGCCGCACACTCTTCGCAAGGCATGAGCTATGGAAGACAGTTTCGCTTCGGCCTCGCGTTTGCCGCTCTCGCATTGTGTGAGAGATGCTTCCAGCGCCCGGCAACGACCTTCGCTGCCGCCGAGACGAGCCTGGGAAATAAAAAATAGTACATTACTGCAGAGGCCGGGAAGTTAGGGATTACCGGACGAGTAGAGTTTTTAAGGCCGAGAGCCAGCGAGTCCGTAGCAATAATTACGAGTCCGGCAATCCCATTCCCACCGAGATATGTATTGTGGTTTTTCCAATAAATGTAAGGCAACAATGAAAAACGTAATGCTGGAAACAAATGAGTATAATATGAATTTAAAAAATAATAAAGTTAGCCATCATGGGACACACGGCAGATGTAAAACATCTGAGCATCTCCATTTGTCGTCGCGTCAATAAACGATAACAAAAAGACATAAAATGTTTTCCACTCTATTAGTTTACCTTCAACTCCTGTATCTGCTGCGTGGCATCAGCGAGGCACACCTCCAAGTTGTGTTTAAGCTCTTCGAGGCGACGCTCTTTGGAGCGGCAATCCTCAAGGCGTAACACCAACTCCTGTAATAATAATATCATCATTATTCTCATTCCTGGGACACTGGCTTTTCTTAGGCTAAGGCTACACTACAAGGAGCCTCGCTTAGTGCTAAAATCTAAGGGACTCGCTTAGCGACTGATCCGGGCAAAGAAACATATGAAGCATACTATCGGAGCGGCCACACTGAGACTATTCATACACCGAGCTAGGCATGTCGCTCGCAGTATGGACATGAAGGATGGGCCATGACCCTACTGTATCCTTTTTTTTTATTGGTTCGCAAACTGGTTGCTACAAGGTACAAGGTTGATAAAATTTCAATCAATCGTAACAACCTACTACGAGCGAACACAGCATGCCCATAATACGTAGCTCGCAGAATACAATTAATATTAATAAGTTAATAAAATCACGTTCATTAAATTTTGGAATAAACAAAAAAGAAATTTAGAATAAAAAGTAATTTTTACTAAGCAACAAAGATCGTTTTATAGTTTTGGTCGATGCACTGATCCTACCTGGTCTGTGGCCCGACAAGCCTCCTCCAAGTCCGCCCCCCTCTGCCTACTAACATTGCTCTAGCATTGGGCAGCATTGCGTCCAGCTCAGCTCCATGTCTTTACAATGCCACAATGCAATGTCTTTATAATATACTAGATGGGAGTAGTCGTCAAGTTGCTTCGATGAACAATACATCTACAGCTTTGAAAACGGCCCGAGAAATATGAGCACAATATAATCGTGTGCTCTTATTACTGACAGTATAATTGCATTACGATATTTATTGTTTAGACTTAAGGTATATTTTTGATCGAAGATATATCAATCAACACGGACTGTTTTTCGTTCTGATTTTATGAGACATCTAGGTATATTGTTGATCGAAGATAATATGCCTTCAGGAGACATTAAAAAAATTGAAGCAAGGGAAATTTTTTTTTTTTTTTTTCAAAATTATCTACTCTGTCCTACCTGGTCCCTGGCCCGACAAGCCTCCTCCAACTCGGCCCCCCTCTGCCTACTAGCGTTCAGTTCCGCTCTAGCATTGGCCAGCATTGCTTCGAGTTCAGCCCCATGTCTTCTAGCGGTGGCCGCGTCATTTGCGCAACGCTCGCGTTCTTCGCTTTCGTTTTGGAGTCTATAATCAAAAGTTTTATATTAATATTTTTCTTTGGACTTTGATAACGACCAATCAGGGTATAATTTATATTTTTAATGTAGGAATTTTTGAAAACAAAACAGCCAAACAATGTAGAGGTTGACAACTACACATACTAAACAAAATAATAATAATTTAATATGTTACTTAAATGTCCACTTCTGACATCAAAATTCTGTTGTCCGTTTAACTTAAGTGTAGGTTGATTGTTCAGAACAACCCTAGATATTGATATTATTTATTATCTTCCTACCATTTCTTGGACAATTGTCATTTGTATCTATTTTCAAATTTTGAATAAATGAAGAATCCGAATTTTAAGGACATAGAAAAATTCATCAAATCCAAAAAAAAAATACCTAGACTGTAGCTCCTTGATATCATGGTTGGCTTGCTCCAAGGCGGCCCTCTCCCGCTTGAGTTGGGCTTCCGTGGCTTTCAGGTCTCGTGTGAGGTGGGAGCCGCCTGTTTCTGCCTCCTTTAGGAGGTTTTGAACCCGGGACAGCTCGAGCTCGAGCGATGTGCGGTTTTCTTCTAAGCCTGGAGAGAACGGGGATTGACGACTATAGTTTCGGACTCATCAGGAGTCCATTTCAAGACTGGCTGATTTTGCTTTTGTCCGGATGCGGATTGTTTGTCTGTTCCTGGCTAGAGGTCGCATTTCTGAACGAATCATTACGAATCATCAATCCAATTTCCGACAATATGTCCTGTCCTGTTGAACATTGTAACTGAAATTACAGTTACCTACCTACTTATTTACTGTACATCACATAGACGCAAAATGGTGTGGTTCCTTTCTGACAGTGAGTCCCAAGATACAGGTAAACCTAGTTTGGGGACGATCTGGAAGATCTAAATTGCCGTCGACATTTAATTTTAAGTAACATTTTGAACTTCGAAGAATAAGTTGGTATACTGTATAGACTTAGTAAAAAAGAATAGACCCGGCATAACAATCTATATACAAACAGTTGTTAAGAGGCCGGTCGCCATGTTTCGTCACTATTAGGGCGAAGCCCCATTGCTCCATTGCGTTGCGTTGCGTCGTGACGTTTTTCATATATTTATGTTGTGGCCTGCCCCATCAATGCGTTGCGTCGTCGGACGCGACGTTTTATCGGATCGACGGAGAAGAGACGAAGCGGGAGGAAGGGTGACGTTCTGCGTTGTCAATAGTGTTCCCCTGCTTGAGGCAGTAATGACAAAATGGGAAAAAAATATTGGGAAGTTATATTAGGCCTAAAGATATGCTAATGTATAGAGAACCATTTCTAAAGCCAATCAAAATAAAAATAAAAATTACTCTTTAAAAAGAACAAAAAAACATCAAACTTGTGCTGTATACTATTTATTTTGCCATTCCAAAACAGGAAATCATATGAATTTTTAATAAAAAAAAATCGTGTCATCTCGTCCATAACAAACATCATGGAAGTATACTTCCATGGCAAAAATATATGTCTATAGTCTATAGATACTCGACTGTCTAAATAGTTTTATAACATTCTTTTTGGTCTGTCTGGCTTACTGGTACACGTAAGTACTTATTACTTCCATGGGTTTATGATTTTACTTAGCTCGTGTCAAATCTTCCACGTTTTTTTTTTCAAAATGAATTGAACATCAAAATATATATGTCGGATAAACACAACATCAACATCAGAATTATCATCAGATCATGGGTTCAGGGGGGGCCGAGCTCAGAAATGGATGACCAGAGCGGTAAATATAGTACAGGTACTTCAACAATGGGTTCAGATCAAATTAACTGTCAGGATAAGGGTATTTCCAAAATAACATGCACAGCTTATAATAGACTGGGTACATAACTCCTACCTCAAGTTACAGCCCGAAGCATCCAGGGATTCATCGGATATTCACGGATTAAGAAATCATCTAACACTAAACTCTCATTTGATCCAAATGTCACGGCTAGGGTCCAGCCCTAACCTCCCCACGGCAAGGGTCAGTGCCCCACCACACAGGGATCAGTCCAATTCAGCCAGTGAGTTCTACTGAAGCGGTCCTCCGTGCTAACTAGCCAAACACAGTTTTACTATCAAGACTGTCCAGCAACTAAGATCTCCAATATCTCGTACCTACAGAGAATTTAACACAACCGTTCGGCACGTCCGCACCATACCGCACCACAAATAAGGCAGTCTTATCGATCTTGTCGATCGCACGTTGGTTTTATAACAAAGAAGGGGTCACACAAGTGACAGTGTCACTTTGACACATTTCCGACGAGTTCCGTTTTGAAAACTGTTTTAAACCATTGATTAACTAACAAAATAAACCATAGTTAATTTAACTAATGTAAACGTTCCGACATATATATCATTTTAGGGAAAAAAATAACAATACATTAAGAAATAACAAATCTGAATCTCATGCTGAAAGGCATGAAACCGGAGATCTTCACAAGAAAATTCGCCTCATCAAGAAAAAATTAGTTCGCAATCGTGGGCGACGCGTCGACGACGCAACGCATTGATGGGGCAGGTCACAACAAAATATATGACGCTGTCACGACGCAACGCAATGCAACGGAGCAATGGGGCTTCGTCCTTAAGTAAGCGCAGGCCGCCATCTTTGTGCCAAATCCTTTGTTGGCGCCGGCTTTATATGCACGATTTTTTGTAGGTATGTCATGTCTATTCTTTTTTGCTTCGTCTGAGGTATACTAGTGATTTTTTTTTGTGAAATATGACACATACCAGCAATCTTGTGGTACGCCTCGTCTCTCGCTCTGGCCGCATCTCTCCTCTCGCTCTCGGCTCTCTTCACGTGTTCTCTCAGCTCTCTACAGCTGCTGTTATACTTGTCTCGCTCGGCGCAGCAGTTGGTCAGTTGGCGGCGAACGTCGGTTAACTCTTTGCGGAGACTGTCCGCTTCGTTTTCCACTGGAAAACCGAAAATTAATATAATGTATGCTTAGAATAGATCTTTTCCTATCGTCTAAAAGGATAATCTTTGCTTTAAGGAACACAACAATAATTCAATATCTACTTGGAATATAACGTCTATATAATCTTGGCTTCAGTTATAACTATCGTACTTTGCGAGTGAAAAGTTTAAGATACGACAATAAACGTAAACAAGTTTGAAAGAATATTTATAGCGATTCTCCACAAAGATAAGCAAGCTAGCAGGAAACGCTAGTTCAAACAAATTTAATCTACAAAACAGATTGATTTGAGAATTAAAAACTTTTTTCACCTTTTACGCCTGATACCGATCTAGTAAAAAACAAAAGAACACTAAAAATAGTACAAAGTTAATAAAAATAAATTTGTAACGCAAACCTAGTTCGAAATTGTATATCTCACATGCCTTACTAAATTCAAAACACAAAAACAACAAAAATAAAAAACAATGATACGTACATTCTTTAAGTTTGCGCGTAGTCTCCTGCAGTTGCGCATACGCATTGTCGTACTTATCTTCAGCCAGCGACAGCAGCGCTCTCGTCTCGGTACACTCGCGAGTAACCGCTTCTTTTTCCAAGTGGAGCTCTTTGATTCGGTTCTCGAATCGGGCGCAGTCGTCTTCTGCTATAGCCCTGGTGAATGTTATTGAAATTATAAAAAATGACTTTAAACATTCAAATTTATCGTTACGTCGCAAAATGTCCCTTTCGCAAAATGTCCCCTGATCGCAAAATGGCACATAGGGCGACACACAAAGTAAAAAAAATGCTCACTTTGGAAAGAGGGGGACATTTTGCGAAAGGGACATTCTGCGAATGGGCCATTTTGCGAAAGGGACATTTTGAGAAAGTGCCATTTTGCGAAAGGGACATTTTGAGAAAGGGCCATTTTGCGAAAAGGATAATTTGCGAAAGGGCCATTTTGCAACCAGCGGACATTTTGCGAAAGGGATATTTTGTGAGGTAACGAAATTTATTATTTTAGTTAAAAGTATAAGTTTCACACCACTTATTGCGATCATCACTAACTAAGCGAGGTAATTCATAAATTTTTCGGAAGTTTTTAGACCAACAATGAACTTCAAAAAGGAAGAGAGACCTAGGCTTAGCCAACCTATACTCTGACCGCTCTAATCTTGACCCTGTGTTCTACAATTGTAGACTTTACGACTTACACTTTAAGGGTAACGATAGCCCGTCAGAGGGTCTAGATTATATTTGACAATAGGGTATTACACCATTTTTTAAATACTGTTTTAAATTAATCCTGAGATCGTAATGAACTAGTAGAAATTTTGTTATTTTTTTTTTAAATCGAAAATCGCCTTAAAATCTGTTTTTTATTTATGATTTTGAATTTTCGCGCGGAAACGCTAGCCGCCATGCTTTTTCATCTCGTGACGTCACTCGGTTAGTAAACAATACGACTGCGAAAGACCAAGTAATAAGATTCGTGAAAATAATGAGTTATCATTGGTGTCTTGTGCCTGAATGCAAAAATACAAGTGTAAAAACGCCACAAAAATTATGGATTCAAGTGCCAAGTGACGTAAAAATGAGAAATACTTAAAGTATTAACCATTGGCAGATTTGTACTTTCTGCTTTCACAAAACCGTCTTCCATAGTGAAATAAAGGCTAGAAGTCTACAAACGTGTTAATAACTCGTAAATTTATCAAAATAACAGCGCACAACTTATTTTCAGTAGATTGTTTACTATCGGAATGACGTCACGGCGGGATCCAACATGGCGAATGGCGTTTTAGACATTTGAAAAACAGATTAGAAAAGACGATTTTTAAAATGGTATTATAAAATTAAAATTGCAATTTTATGAATAAATATCGACGTTTCTTGTTTACTTTTTTTCGAAATCTATTATGAACAAACATTTTTATATTTTTTCTTACATAGTGTAAAATACCCTATTAATAGTCTTCATAGCCGCCAACTTATCTTTGAACTGGTTAACAATAAGTTGCGTTCTCGGCTTGCGCGTCTCTACGAACTGTTTCTAATTTGATCACAATCCTACGCACCTATTTCTCTAATAAAGGGAAAAAAGAGACAGATATACAACTCACCTTGCTTCCTCTAACCTAGACTTCATAGCAGCTAGCTCGTCCTTTAATCTGTTAAAGGACGAGCTGATTCGCATAGTTACGACCATGGTCGGCATTTGAACTCCTTAATAAGGGAAAGAAAGAGACAGATATACAACTCACTTTGCTTCCTCCAGCCTTTGCTTCATAGCAGCTAGCTCGTCCTTCAACTTGTTAACGTAGTTACGATCATGGTCCGCCCTTGCTTGAGCGTCCCTACGAACTCGTTCCAACTTGTTACATCATGAATAAGAGATAGAAAGAGACAGATATACGACTCACTTTGCTTCCTCCAGCCTTTGCTTCATAGCAGCTAGCTCGTCCTTCAACTGGTTAACGTAGTTACGATCATGATCGGCCCTCGCTTGAGCGTCCCTACGAACTCGTTCCAACTTGTTCGCTTCGCAGTCGAGTGCGCGTTTCGCTTCTTCTAGACGTTCTAATAACGCTTGTTGTTCTTGGTGGGCTGTGACAAGGAAATTAATATAAATATAATATAAATATGTCGGAGCGTTTACATTAATTAAATTAACTGTGGCTTATTTTTAGTTAATCAATGGTTTAAAACAGTTTTCAAGACGGTATTTGTAGGAAATGTGTCAAAGTGACAATGTCACTTGTGTCACCCCGTCTTTGTAAATAAACCAACGTGCGATCGTTATGACATTATAGCGAGGCAGTCTGATTTGTGGCGCGGTGCGGTGCGGACGTGTCGTCCGGTTGTGTTGAATTCTCTGAAGCTATGTAGTCAGTGTCAGAATAGTGTTATTGTCGTGTTACTTAGTGCGTTAACGATGTGACTATGTGTGATGGTGTTATCAGCGCGATATTGGAGATCTTAGTTAGCACGGAAAACCATTCAGAAGAACTCACTGGTTACTACTAGCCGTGTCACGTGGACCAAATGAGAGGTTAGTGCTAGATGATTTCTTAATCCGTTAATATCCGATGAATCCCTGGATGCTTTGGGCTTTAACTTGAGATAGGAGTTGTTTACCCTGTCTTTTTAAAGCTGTGCATATTATTTTGAAATACCCTCATCCTGACAGTTGATATTCGAACTGAGTTTAGTGACCACATGTATTTCCACGTGAACCCGATGTTAAAGTACGTATGTTGTGTGTAATTCCGACAAATATATACGGACAAATCACATAGATTGAGTTAGCCTCAAAGTAAGTTTGAGACTTGTGTTATGGGATTGACCCAGGTCAATCTGAAAACGATCATTTTCCATCTTAACCTGACTGGGGATCGAACCCGGGTTCAAAGGCAAGGTCTTTACCAATGCGCCATGGAAGTCGTCAAGTTCTAATTAATTAGAAATTACATAATCAATTTAAAGGAAAAATAATCACAACACAGCCAAAGGTAAAATACATTAGTTATTATTTGGGTATTAGAACCACTAGGTTTTACCTCCATTTAGGCGTACAAATATAAGTTTACATTTCCTTAAATTAAGCATACATTAAATTTGTCAAATGAATATAACAATGAATATTAAATTGAATAATAGTATGTCTGTATGTAATGTATAAAATAGTGTCAAATATAAACTTATCATTTAAAAATTCAGTCACAGAGTAGGAGTAAGAGGTAGGCCTCTTATCATTCCGAGCTCTCAACACAGCCAAAATTAATCCTTACTAAAAGTGCACTAAGGTCTAATTTCCCTTAATCATGATCTATGCCTGCACTTGTTGTTCTCAGCTCTCAACACAGATAAAATTTTTTCTTTCTCATTTCAAAAGGTCTCATTTCACTTACCCATGATTAACGCCTGCAATTGTCATTCTTATCTCTCAATGCAGCCAAAATGCATCTTTATGATACTAGTACTTAGGTCTAATTTCCCTTACCCATGATCAACGCCTGATTCTTGTCATTCTTATCTTTCAACACAACCAAAAATCATCCCTATAATAAGTGTACTAAGGTCTAATTTCCCTCACCCATGATCAACGCCTGCTGCTTGTCTCTCTTATCTTTCAACACATCCAAAAATCATCCCTATAATTAGTGTACTAAGGTCTAATTTCCCTCACCCATGATCAACGCCTGCTGCTTGTCATTCTCCGCTCTCAACATAGCCTCATCATGCTGCAATATGAGTTGGTCTCGAACCGCCAACAGTTTCTTCTCTCTTTCCCTCGCACCGGCTTCCGATGATTCTTTCTCGCTCGTCAGAGTTGCGATGGTTTGGTTCAGTTTGTGCTCAAGAGCTTGGCGGAGTTGTTCCTAAATAGTATGTATAACTAAATTATTTCTTACTAAAACTAAATAAAGAGGAAGATTTTAGTAAACTACAAATTAAATAGGAGACCGGACAACAATTTTTTTCGATGCTTCTTTGAAATATCTCACATTAAATCATCCGTAAAAGAATCACATCCATAACCAAAGTATTTCCCAAGATATAGCAAAAAACAATTCACATTTTTCAGCGATGTTTGGACGATACCAACACGCCCCTAACTAATCGTACGTTCATATAACGTATAAAAGTTTGAACTCGTGCTGAAAAGTCGCAAAATGTATTTAATTATATGTATTCTATCATAAAATTACATATTTTTAACAATTCTCATACCTTGTCTAGTCCCTATTGTCATAGTAAAATACTGGAAGAAATTTCTATAGAAATCAGTAGCGCATTTGTACTTAGTTTTACAATATTTTAAGTTTCCTTTCTATGTTATATTGTGTACCAACCAACACCCATAAGGAACCTTTTCCACTGGCACAAATCAATATACAAAAAGACAAAGAAGATGACGATGGACCCATGTACTCATTTTCATTGTATAGGTACCTATTACTATATCATTACAGTCAAGAGTCATAAGTACAGTCATACCTCGAAAACCTTATGGCCTAACCGTAAAGATCATATTGCCTTGTAGATTCTGATTGCACTTTTGTCTCTTATATACATACATACATACAATCACGTCTTTATCCCTTACGGGGTAGACAGAGCCAAGAGTCGTGAGACTCGAAGGCTACGCTTAGCCGATGTTTTGTCTCTTGACTGTTGTTCCGTTTTCAACGCAAATCTTGTTTACCTTTCAATTTGAATTTCGCGCGCCTTACCGATGCACTTATCAATCATCACAATTCGCTGTGCTGCAGTTCTATTTAGCCAATGGGGCGCCCGGACTTCCGCTGGCGCATGCGCAGATCCTACCGGTGTCTGAGAGATCAACGCCATAGGCTGGTAGCAGAAGGCTGGTGGCAGAACCAGTAAAAACCTCTCCGTGTCTGTACGTGAAAGCGAAGGCGCGCGCGCATCAAACATTACATTTTACTCAATTATTCTTAATAAAACTTCAAGTGCTCAACAGTGTTTTTGGAACTTTATAATCGTGTGTGGCTGGCCGGCTAGGTGTCTAAAGGAAGAACTATTCGTGAGGAATCGTGCTCGAAGCCTGCCTACATGGTAAGTGGTTTGTGCATTGTTCCTATTGTCTAAATCGTCTGTAGCAACGCTTATTAACGGCGAATGCTTTCAATAAGTATTCGATCCAATGTGGTGATTGATAGTGTACTCTAATTTCTACTTATCGAATCAATTTAGCCACATTTTTTGGTGCCGAAACCCGGGAACTTTGGATACCTACCTTCAGTCTGCCGCCAAATACCAATTCGATTTAGTAATTGCTACTTCATTTACCGTATTCCACGCTTATTATACTTACTAGTACAGCTAAAACGAATAAACATAACATTTTGTTTCAATTACTAATCGGAAAACAAGTCTTTGTTCCATTTTGTTTTGTTGAGTACCTTACCTACCGTTTATCGATTTAAGATGGCTTCCATCAGTTTCTAGAATATTTGTTGAAAATAAATTCTTTTGTCGTTTTATACTTATTAGCATAAAATTATCTACCGTTTTACCGTTCGCAATAATACAATATTGCAAATCCACCTTCTCATAATTTTATGTTGATAGTTCGTTATAACTCGACTACTTTTTTCCAACCGTTCAACGTTTCCTCTTGATATTTATTTATCGAAAATTTATTTCGTTTCAAATTACGAAATATTTTTTATCGTGACGTTGTATCGTTTATCGTATCATATTTTCAACGAATTTTGGTGCGTTCACATTTTCATTATTACCGTTTTAGGTTAAAAATCATAGTTTTTTGTTTTTACAAAAAAAACTGATTTTTATTTTTTTTATTTACCGTACATTAACGAATATCGCAAACCGTTTTTAGTGTTCCTAACGCTCATTTAATTCATCCTTATCTATTTAATTTATTTCAATTTAAAACTCAGGTGACCGAGGTGACAATATTACCTGTTGTCGTGTAATACCGCCCCAGTGATTCTCGTCGATTCTTGTGAACGCGGTCTCGCTGAAGACGTTCGCAACTAAACTTTTTTATCGAATCCGAATATTTGTTGCTATCAGGTTTTATTGTTTTGATATTAATTATGTCTTTACTATCAAGGCGTAAATCTAAACCTACTATTAAAAAGGGTATCGAAAATACGTACACTATTAATAATTTGCCCAGTTTGCGACGTAAACGAACTATAGCATATAATCGCTTAACGAAGGCTTTGGAAGTAGGTACCTTAGCCAATACCGATGAATCACAAGTAGGGTTATTTCTTTCATATTGTCATGAAATAAAAACGATTGCTGATAGTTTTCATGACTCCCATTTTATTATTTTGGACCTTCTTAAGGATGATGCCGATGAGGAGGACGATGAACTTCAGGATCGATTTGACGAATTGTATTTTCAAGTGTTGGCAATTCAACGAAAATTTGAACAACGTTCATCTCAACAAGCTGACACTTCGAAACATAATTCATTGACCGGTTCGCACAGTGGAAATATGCGGTTACCAAAAATTTCGTTGCCAACTTTTTCCGGTGCTATCAAGGAATGGCCTGAGTTCATTGCAACTTATAACGCGTTGATACATGATTCTACCTCCTTATGTAATATTGAGAAATTTCACTATCTCGTGTCAGTTTTAAGTGGTGATGCTTTATCGTTCATTAGAACTCTTCCTGTTGCAAGTGAACATTATTTAAGTGCGTACGAGGCTCTCAAGTCCCGTTATGAAGATAAACGCGAATTAGCGTTTACGTGCTGGCGTGATATCTTGGACGTTAGTTTAAAGACTTCGAACGCTCAAGATTTTCGACGCGCCTTAGACACGATCGATGAGAACTTAACAATTTTAAAAACTTTAAAATTACCTACCGATAAATGGGATTTTGTTCTTTGTTATAATGTTCTGGCCAAACTCGATACCAAATTAAGACGCGAGTTTGAGGAAAAACATACCGATATTGAGCTTCCACAGTATAATCATTTAAGGGCATTCTTACACTCTAAAGGTGAAGCATTAATTCGCGACACGCACTTTTCGACTGTTACCAATAAAACCGCTAACGTTTCAAAGGACACACCGGGAACTTCACAGAAGTTCAAGCGACATAACGTCACGCATTCGCTTGTCGCTCCCACCGTCACTACTCATAAAAATGTTGGTGATAAACAACAAGCGAAACCTGCTCACAATTCGAGCACTCCGATTCGTAAATGTGCCTACTGTCGCAATGAACATCACATCTCGGCCTGTAATGATTTTTTGGCAAAATCAATAGATGAGCGCATGGCTGTGGCCACTGAAAAGAAATGGTGCTACAATTGTCTTAACGCATCCCATTCAGTGCGAGAGTGCACATCAATGTTTTCATGTCGACAATGTAGACGTAAACACCACACTTTGCTACATAAGGAGTCGGCGGCAAGCTCGGCGACCTTAGTGGCTAAGGATTCGTTGACTCAGTCTGATCCAACCGTAACCACAACCGTGTTACTGGCAACAGCTCTAGTCCAGATTCGTGATGCTTCTGGTGAATTTCATACATTTCGCGCGTTATTTGACACCGGCAGTCAAAACAATTTTCTCACGGCTCACGCCGCTCAACGATTAAATCTAAAACCTATAACTGGTAATATCAACGTTTATGGGTTAGGGGGCAGCCCTGCCTCAGTCAGTGGCTTTGTTACATGCGACATTGGCACCAACTGTAACGTAAAGTTTCGTCTGGGAATGCTCGTCATACCGAGCATTTGCGGAGATCAACCGATAGCAAGGCTAAATACGAAAGGATGGGAGGAGGTCAAAACACTACCGCTAGCTGATCCTGGTTTTGACATCCCTGGTCCAATCGACGTCTTGTTAGGTGCCGACGTCTTTGCTGAGTCACTTCTCGAACAACGTCTGAAGGGTAACGCCTCTCAACCGCGAGCTTTCAACTCAGTCTTCGGCTGGCTTCTTCTTGGGAAGTCCAGACTCGCATCGTCCAGTCTACTAGAGTAGCCCCTTCTACCGTAGACGATAGTTTAAACAAAATTGTTCAACGTTTCTGGGAAATCGATAACGTTCCACAATCTTCCCGATTGACCCCAGAAGAGCAACGCTGTGAAAATAGTTTTCTCAGTAATCACTACCGTGACGAGACAGGTAGATATGTAGTTTGTCTCCCCTTCAAAAACGACGAGGAGCCAGTCTTTGAAGGTTCTCGAGAGATAGCCTTACGACGCTTTCATGCCATTGAAAGGCGTCTGTATCGCGATCACAATTTATACCAACAATACGTGGAGTTCATGACTGACTACATCGACAGTGGTCACATGACTCTGGTACCTGCCAAGCAAATGGGTCAAGGCAAGTATTATATACCGCACCATTGTGTGCTACGTCCCGACAGCGCTACAACGAAGCTTCGCGTTGTGTTCGACGCCTCGGCTAAAGATGCAACTTCCAAATCGCTAAACGACTCGCTGCTGACGGGACCGAAGCTACAATCAAATATCGTAGAGATCCTTCTTCATTTCCGTGAGCACGCAATTGTCTTCATGGCAGACGTGCGCCAAATGTACCGTCAAATTAACCTAGCTCCTCAACATCGTGATTATCAACGTATTCTCTGGCGAGCTCACCCAGATGAGCCTCTTCAAGAGTACGTATTAAATACCGTAACGTACGGAGTGTCTTCCGCTCCATTCCTGGCGTGCCGCTCTATTCAGCAACTGGCCAACGATGAGGGTCACAAGTACCCAAAGGCCAAAACCGTTTTAACTTCCGACATATACGTTGATGACGTCATATCCGGAAGCTCATCGCTGAAGGACGCCAGAGAAATCAAAACTCAACTCATCGCTCTTTTCGGTCTTGGCTCGTTTGAGCTCCGAAAATGGGTGAGTAACCGACCCGAGCTACTTAGCGATCTTCCCGCGGAGGCGTGTCTTTCAGAAGCAATCACTTTTACCGAAACTGAAGACACAACTATCAAGGTTCTGGGCCTTAAGTGGGAGCCTGCTTCGGATTCGTTCGTCTTTACCGTTAATCCATCTAATCAACCGTGCACCAAGCGAACGATTTTGAGTGAGGTTGCCAGAATTTTCGATCCTCTGGGTTTTCTATCTCCTTTGACAATTCATGCCAAATGTCTTATTCAAAAGCTTTGGATTCTAGGTCTTTCATGGGATGATAAGCCCCCACCGGAAATTATCTCTCAATGGGAAAAGTTCTCTGAACAGCTTCCTCAAGTTAGGAATCTTAAAATTCCACGTAAATACGCTACCGATAGCGCTCAATCATATCAACTGCATGGATTTTGTGACAGCTCCGAAGCAGCATATGGCGCCGTTATATACCTGCGTGTTATCGAGTCTGACGGCTCCGTTCGCGTCTTTCTCGTATGTGCAAAGGCTCGTGTAGCTCCTTTAAAACGTCAATCGTTACCTCGCTTAGAGCTGTGTGGTGCAGTTTTGCTTACAGACCTTATCAAATTTGTCAAGGACACGCTGCGGATTCCTGTCCATGACACTTATCTGTGGTGTGATTCCACCGTTACCTTATCCTGGTTGCGAGCTCCTTCTTCTCGCTGGGTGACATTCGTTGCAAACCGCGTAAGTCACATTCAAGATATCGTACCGACCGAGTGCTGGAGGCACGTACCATCTGTCACAAATCCTGCAGATGTTTGTTCGCGTGGGCAATTGCCTCACGATTTGCTAAACAATGCCCTATGGTGGGCGGGCCCAGAATGGTTGTCTCAACCACAGTCTGAGTGGCCAATCGATACATCGAAAAATCGTTCAAACGATGACAATGCGGTGCTCTCTGAGCAGCGTCGCACCACGGTTCTCGTTTCGGATCAAATCGAAAGCGTTAATCACACGTCTATAATTGATCGGCTATTCGAAAAATATTCTTCTTTAGATAAAATCTGTCGCATTATCGCTTACGTTCGCAGGTTTTGTAATAACATGCGTAACACTGTTCCGCGATCAGATAATCTTTTCGTAACGGACGCTGAGCGTCATCGTGCGTTACTAATTATCGTCAAACATTTCCAACATCGTTGTTTTTGGATGTCATATCCAAATTACAATCAAAGATACAGTTACCTCGCAGTTTTCGTAAACTAAACCCGTTTTTGGACGAGCAGGGTATACTCAGAGTAGGCGGGCGCCTATCGCGCTCCGATCTTGACTTCGAACATAAGTATCCCGCATTATTGCCCAAAAAGAGTGTTCTTACATCAGCTGTAATCGAATCTATTCATCGAAACAATTTTCATCCCGGTCTGAACACAACCAACTATCTGATTTTACAACAGTTTTGGATACTTGCGGCAAAGCATGCTGTACGTCATCATCTTTCAAGATGCATAAGATGCTACCGTCTTAAACCGAAACCTTTGCAACCCTTTATGAGCGACCTTCCGGCCTTTCGTGTCAATCAGGCAAAACCCTTCTCTGTCGTAGGTGTCGATCTAGGAGGGCCTTTTCGAATTAAGCTCGGGCTTCATCGTGGTGCTAAAATCGATAAAGCGTACTTGTGTTTATTCGTATGCTTGAGCACAAAAGCAGTGCACCTTGAGGTGGTTTCTACTTTATCGACTGACGGCTTCATCGCGGCATTGCGTCGCTTCGTTTCTCGTCGCGGCCGCTGCAATGTTATTCACTCTGACTGCGGTACGAATTTCGTTGGTGCAAGTTCACAACTAGCGTCAGGTATCGAACAAGCCTCTCATGCGGAAAAAATAGATTTTAAACGTAACGTACCTTCTGCTCCCCACTTTGGAGGGGTGTGGGAAATCCAAATCAAAGCCGCAAAGAGTCATTTGTACCGTATTGTTGGCGATCAGGTCTTAACGTTTGAAAGAGCTTACCACACTCTTCGCTCAGATCGAATCAATTTTAAATTCGCGGCCTTTGTGTCCATTGAGCTCGGATCCCAACGATTTGAACGTTCTTACGCCCGGTCATTTTTTAACGCTGGAACCTCTTACAGCAGTTCCTGACTTCGACTACAAGGACGTAAAAATCAATCGACTAAATCGATGGCAACTTATCCAATCTTTTCAACAACAATTTTGGAAACGCTGGAAAAATGAATATTTACATGGGTTAACTCAGCGAGCAAAATGGACCACGGACTCAACACCGTTAATTGTAAACTCAATCGTACTTATAAAAGAGGACAATCGGCCTCCTCTTCAATGGGCATTAGGACGAGTTGTTTCCTTGCATCCTGGCCCTGATGGGGTAGTTCGAGTCGCAACCGTTAGAACAGCCAGGGATCACTCGCTTAAGAGACCTTTGGTCAAACTATGTCCTCTACCCTCCGTATAATCGTTTCAACTTATCATTTGTTAGCTTTTAAGTTTAGAATAATAACTTAAACATATTTATCGTTAATTACCGTTTCTTATTCTTACTCTGGGAAAATCCTATTGGTATTTTGGTGGGCGGAATGTTCCGTTTTCAACGCAAATCTTGTTTACCTTTCAATTTGAATTTCGCGCGCCTTACCGATGCACTTATCAATCATCACAATTCGCTGTGCTGCAGTTCTATTTAGCCAATGGGGCGCCCGGACTTCCGCTGGCGCATGCGCAGATCCTACCGGTGTCTGAGAGATCAACGCCATAGGCTGGTAGCAGAAGGCTGGTGGCAGAACCAGTAAAAACCTCTCCGTGTCTGTACGTGAAAGCGAAGGCGCGCGCGCATCAAACATTACATTTTACTCAATTATTCTTAATAAAACTTCAAGTGCTCAACAGTGTTTTTGGAACTTTATAATCGTGTGTGGCTGGCCGGCTAGGTGTCTAAAGGAAGAACTATTCGTGAGGAATCGTGCTCGAAGCCTGCCTACATGGTAAGTGGTTTGTGCATTGTTCCTATTGTCTAAATCGTCTGTAGCAACGCTTATTAACGGCGAATGCTTTCAATAAGTATTCGATCCAATGTGGTGATTGATAGTGTACTCTAATTTCTACTTATCGAATCAATTTAGCCACAACTGTACATAAATAAATGAAATGGAAGACTCCATCTTAAATGCTTGAAATCTCATTTAGAAATTCACCAACCTTTTCCTCTTTAAGCTTAGTGATATTCTCAGTAGTAGTCCGATTCAGATTCGTAATAATCTGTTGGTACTCCGCCTCTTTCTTGCCGGAAGCTTGCGACATACTATTCCGTGTATCGCGCAGTTTCTTCTCGCTATTTTCTAGATCCTTCGTCAGACGGGCGATTTGACCTGTCAACAAAGAGTTGATTCTTGGATGTAAATCATCAACATTTTACTGCCAATTCTGGCGCGAATTGGCAGTAAAATCAACTTGAATGCCGTGACGACAAACAGCATGACGCTATCGAGCAATGACGCTCATATGTTTTACATATGCTGAGCGAACCGTGACGTCTAACTTTTAATAATAAGGTGAATAACAAACCCAAACACACAACAACCAACAAAGGTGAAGACAACCCAAATGAATAGTAAATTGTATTTTTTAACTAATTGTAATTGTATTATTTAGAGTAACTAAACATAAAACTCGATAAAGTAAAGTTTACTGGGTAAATTTTCAAAATTACTTACCCTTGTAATTCTCTTGCTGAACCAAAGTGTCCTGCAACTCTTGTTCCAACTTGCTCCGCTTGTTGTCAGCGTCCTCCAACATGTTGGCCGTATCGAACAGCACCGCTTTTTAAGCGTCCATTTCTAAACAAATGACCCTTTTCAAAATTACTCACCCTTATAATTCTCTTGTTGAACCAAAGTGTCCTGCAACTCTTGTTCCAACTTGCTCCGCTTGTTGTCGGCGTCCTCCAACATGTTGGCCGTGTCGAACAGCAACGCTAATTAAGCGTCCATTTCTAAACAAATGACCCTTTTCAAAATTACTCACCCTTATAATTCTCTTGTTGAACCAAAGTGTCCTGCAACTCTTGTTCCAACTTGCTCCGCTTGTTGTCGGCGTCCTCCAACATGTTGGCCGTGTCGAACAGCAACGCTAATTAAGCGTCCATTTCTAAACAAATGACCCTTTTCAAAATTACTCACCCTTATAATTCTCTTGTTGAACCAAAGTGTCCTGCAACTCTTGTTCCAACTTGCTCCGCTTGTTGTCGGCGTCCTCCAACATGTTGGCCGTGTCGAACAGCACCGCCTCTAAGGCATCTTTCTCTGAGCGAACCCCAGCGAGTTGCTCCTGAAGATGCTGCTTATCTTTCTCCAGACTGTCGATTAAGATCTAAAACAAGTTAGTATCACAGGTTAAGTCAAGGCAAGAGTGAATAGGCATATTTTGAGTTTGCGTGTACCACTCTAGACCTCATCTTTGCTTCCCATCAGGCGAGATTGAGGTTAAACGCACTCAAATCGTAATAAAAATAAATAAATAATAATAAGACATACAGTTGTCCAACGGCTTTGATATTGACGTGCACGACACCGCAACCCCAGAAAGCAGCGAAGCGAGTGATCAAATTGCATTTGACCACTCGCTTTTCGCCACAGTAGTGAAATAAGAAGAGGTCTAGACTAGATGAAGACTTGACCAAGTCAAAGGATTGGCTTTGCCCCTCACCTCTAGGGCCATTTAGACGGTACATGTTTCTTGCCTGTTGAATACGGTTAAATTGAAGCAATAATTTACTTGCATAGTCTAAACAACACGTAACATTCTTGATCTGGTATGCAAGTATAGATTCAAAACTTTTCTTGGTGTAAACAATACATGCCAGAAAATGCCATTCAATTCTTGCAAGAAAAATTTGACAACGCAAATACGTGCAGATCATGAAGCAAGTCGCAAAAAAAATGGCACGTGCCCATACAAATCTGTGTTTCAAAAATGGAATGCAATAATTGCCTAAACAATTGTTTACGTGTAAAAAAATCTTGACATACAATAATTGCCAATGTGTTCTATTGGCAATTATTGTATGTCAAGATTTGCATTCAATAATTGTATTCAAGTTTTTTATTTATATCACCATGTAAACAGTTGCTTTCAATTATTGAAAGTCAATTCTTGCACAGCAATTATTGCATTCAATTATTGCTCTTGTATGTTCAAGAAACTTGCACCGTCTAAATGGCCCTACACTCATCACGATTGCCCGTAGAGATGCTCGATGAACGACTGTATGAACCATATAGTTAGGCTGTGGTATTTTTAATATACATACATACATATTATCATGCCTTTTTCCCGTGGGGGTAGGCAGAGACTAGCGATTTCCACCTGCTACGATCCTTACAGATCTCTCTTGCTTCCTCTACACTCATCGCTCTCTTCATACATGCTCTCCGGTTATGGGTGCTCCTAATATCTCCCTTTTTAAGGAGGTATTAGGAGCATGATAGGAAAAGGGATTAATGTATGGTATTTTTGGTATTTTTTGCCATGTCATAATCGGAACCAGGAGGTCCCGGGTTCATTCCCTGGTCGGGTCAAGATGGAGAATGATCTGTTTCAGATTGACCTGGGTCTTGTATGTTCATCTATACATTTTGGGCGAGTAGGTACAGCAATTTTTTTTTTTGAGATTTCAAAGTGGTTCCAAACAAAAAGATGCTCATAGGTCGTTAGTCTATTACAAATCATTCTGTATATGTATTAGTTGTAAAATCCTATCCTAACTTATATTATAAATGCGAAAGTGAGTTTGTTTGTTACCTCTGCACGCTTTATCTACTGAACTAATCTTCCTGAAATTTTGCATATACATAGTTAGAAGTACGGAGAATGGCATAAGTGAAATGGTAGAAGCAATGCGGTGGAAGGTGGTGGTTGTTTAGGCCTAGAACGGCTACGAGAGCGATTGTACCTGACAAACAACAAACGACAAACGAACGACAGATCGAAATGGAGGAAATTAACGGGATCCTTTTATTTCTCATAAGGTTAATAATCATAATATGGTTTGTCATAAAGCCTTTCTCATAATTTTTTTATCATAATATTTTATTCAAATAATATTTATTGTAATAATATTTGTGTAGTCATAATCATAGATTGTCATACAGATTTTTTTTATAAAATGGTTATCATAATGGATTTGTCATAATTGTTATTGTCATAAACATAGTTTCTTTTTTATTTTGTTAATCTTTTATTTTGTTGATGACATTTGAAGACATTATGTAAAATTTGATTATACCTATTTCACATTAAGTTGACACAAACACTAGTATAGGTTAGGGTGCGGCGGGGGTGGCCCTTGGGCCACCCCTAAGCCGCGAACATAAACAACAAAAAAACAAAAACTTAACAAATCTTACCTTTTTTTCTGAGTGCATCCGTACATTATGAGTTCTCTTTTCTCTGTACATTATGAGTATTACTATTATGATTAAATTATATTATGATTATTTATGTTTATGATAATTTGTATTTATTACAAAACTGTTTGTAATATAATGGTTGAAACAAAACGCAGGCGCTTCCCATTGTCGCCGCCAGGCGTTCGGGGTTCTCACATTGCTCGTGTAAAATGGCGTCGCGGACGGTCGCCTCTGTCCTGTGCGATATCGGTTTGTTTAAATACGCGAGAGGTCCCGCGTCCCTTTGTCTAAAACCATGTTGATTGTTGGTTAGTTTGAATTATAATTGTGAGTTTCCCTTTTGTTAAATAACTATGGAACGTTTGTGTTTGTGAAACCTTTTACTTGGACTGTTTGTTGCGAACGACGTGACCTGTGGCTGCCTGGAGACGCCGAAACCTGTTGCCGAGTGGAACTGCTAGACGGATCAGGTATTTTTTCTGGGGATTGAGATCTCATGGGGTAGGTTGGGTGATTTAGGGAACACCACCTCCTCCGAAGACACCCCAACTTGGATTAAGAAGTCAACTTGGTGAGTTTCATAATAAATTTAGTTACTTAGTTATTAGTACATAGGGCTCTATAGCTCCCTTTATAAGCTATAGTGGTAGCAGACTGCGTATAGGTTAGGTTAGGTTAGTCGGACAGACGTAGTGCCGGGTCGAGGTTTTTACCGGTATTTTTTTCACCCGGTAATTTTTTTCGGTACCGAACCCTCCCGCCATTTCGTTTGCCCGGATTCTCTGCGCACATTTTCTGGTAGCAGAGCGTAGTTTATCTACCCTCTATTTGTTCGTTTGTAAAAAATAATTAATTGTTTGTAAAAATTATTAGATTTTTCTTAGTTTGTTTGTATAAGAATATTTGTAACCTTTTTGTATTTGTTTGCGGTTTGTACCGTGCGTTCCGGGTTTGTGCCATTCTCATACCTACCGCGGTTCTTCGTGTAGTTGTTTGATTTTGTTGTTTTTTATTTACCTTTTGTTATTTTTTGTTTGTGACTTGACGCGATGGCGAAGGTCCCCAATGCTAAGGCGACACTCGCCAACGAATTGAGATGGTTTGTGACGGCCGGTGGACTCCTGTCCCGGAAGGACAGGGAGGCCGCTATACTGGAAAGAGCGGATCAGCTCCGCTCACGATTGAACAACGCGGAAGCGGCCATGGCGGCGCTTACCGAAGCGACCTTACCCCGGAGGTCTACGCAGGTCACGTGGCGGACCTGGACCAGATCCTGAGTCTGCACGATGACATCGTGGAGGCGGCGGCCGCAATAAGGGCGAGACAGGCTGGCGGACCAGCCCCTCGCACACCTGTTAGACAGGAAGGACCAGCGGTTACTGGTCGGCTCCCCACCCTTCAGCTGTCCCACTTTGGGGGTAGGATGGAGGAGTGGGTAGCCTACAAAAATATGTTTGAGTCCCTGGTCGTAGCACGACAGGATTTGTCGAAGGCCCAGAAGATGGCCTACCTCCTCTCCACTCTGGAGGATGAAGCGCGGTCGCTCATCCAGCACCTCCGGGTGGAGGACGACCAGTACGACACGGCTTGGGAGTTATTGAACTCCCGCTACCAAAATTTACGTTTGTTAGCGGATGCGCACGCCGCACAGTTGGTGGCCCTGCCCAAGGTGGCCAACAGGGCACAGTTGCGCCTGCAGTTGCTCACGCCCGTTACAGTGGCCTGTAACGCGCTCCGCACACTGGGGCTGCCGTTGGACCAATGGTCCTTTTTGCTGGTGCACATTGTATTGGGCAAATTACCCAATGACATCCGCTCGCGATTTGAGCGCGAGAATGCGGAACGGGATAGCACCACCCTACCAACATTCACTGATATGGTGAAGTTTTTGGAGTTTG
Source organism: Ephestia elutella (assembly GCA_018467065.1). NCBI lineage: Eukaryota > Metazoa > Arthropoda > Insecta > Lepidoptera > Pyralidae > Ephestia > Ephestia elutella. The sequence goes on from CM031569.1 coordinate 3,088,539, forward strand.
AGGCACGGGCGGCTGAGAATACCATGACGGACTCAGCGCCATCCAGAGCGCCTGAACGTAGGCCCCAACAGGGACGGCAACCGCCACCGCGTGGAGCTGGTGTGCGGGTTGCACACACGGCAGCAGTCGCGGGGGACGCGGACTGCCTGCAATGTGGCCGGATGGGCCACAGCCTGCTGCAATGCAGGGACTGGCAGAGACTGCCAGTACAAGATCGGCGCCGCATGGCAAGGCGGCATGAACTTTGCTTTTACTGTTTGGGCAGTCACTATGCACGTGACTGTCCCAGAGCCATACCATGCAGTGCATGCCGTGGGCTGCACCACGTGATGCTCTGCATGAACCGGAACGGGGATGGCCCCCGGTTGTTGAGGCAGGGGTCCCCTATGGGCGGGGGCGCTCCTGCGCGAAGCCCTCCACCACCGGACGGAGGACGCGGCTTCGCTCGTCGCACCCCCCTCGGGAGGGGGTCGCGTACCGGCGCGGGTCTTGGCGGACCGGGACCACGCGCCCCAAGGTCGGGGCCAGTATGTGGCTGGCCAGGCCCCGGATAGGGCCCCCATGGGCGGGGGCCCTAGATCGGACGTGAGAGTGGGGACACCCCCCTCCACGCGGGTTACCAATGCCCAACACATGCAGCCGCAGCGGTTTTCTCCGCCGCTGCACGAGTACCCACGGCTGGAGTACCACCCGCCGTACCATATGTATGGCCGGGCCGCGGGTTATGCCCCCCTCAGATGGGGATGTGCACTCGCCCGCCATATTATCCGGGTCAGTGGCGCGCCCTGGTTTGGAGAGAGTGGGGAGCCCGTAACTAGCTTGCTCCCCTTGCTGGGACAGAGCCGCGGACGGTTCTGCTCCCTACCGCGGTGGTCCGCGTATGGGGTCGTGGGGAGAAGCCATTGAATTTGAGAGCTCTGTTGGACTCAGGGGCTCAAAGCAGTTTGGTTACCACTCGAGTGGCACGCCAGTTAGGTTTAGTCGTGGAAGACTCGCCTGTGCCACTTCTTGGAGTTGGTGGCATACAAGTGAAGTGTCTGACGGGCCAGACACTTGTCACCTTTTCTTCGCTGAAGTCCTTCACAATGAGGATCACGACTTCGGCTATGGTAATGGATACCATTGCGGGTTGGCACCCCTCGACAGACATACCGCCGGGTGTGTTGTCTTTGGTTTCGGGTCTGGATTTGGCCGACCCCTTTGTTTTTCATCCCGGCCCAGTGGACTTGCTCCTGGGCTCGGACGTATTGGGTTGGATTTTGTTGGGTACCCAGAAAGCTCTGGGTTCGTCTTCACTGATGGCAGTGTCTACTATCTTTGGTTTCGCCCTGATGGGCCCTGTGTTTGATAATAGCACCGTGGAGGAGCCACCGGTCGTCGCATCAGCGTCCTTGGCCAAGACCTTGCAAAGGTTTTGGGAGGTGGAGGAGCCACCTATGAGTTCCAGGATGGATCCGGAACACGCTGAGTGCGAAGCCTTCTTTCGATCAACCACGGAGAGGTTGCCCTCCGGTCGGTTTGTAACTAGATTACCATTTGTTGCTACACGTCCTAGCCTAGGGCAAAGTAGGGCGCTTGCGGAGAAACGACTGCTGTCCATGGAGCGACGTATGCAGCATGACCACGTACTTCGCGATAAATATATTGAATTTATGCGCGAGTACGAGGATTTGGGTCACATGTCTCCGGCTCGAGTTGATTGGAGCTCAACTGAGCATTATTTTTTGCCCCACCACGCGGTGGTGAAGGCCTCAACGGGCAAGTTGCGGACTGTCTTTGATGGGTCCGCACCCACTTCGAACGGAGTTTCGTTGAATCTATGTTTGCATTCAGGTCCCAAATTGCATAGGGACATAATTGACATCATCTTGAACTTTAGAAGACATCAAGTGGTTTTTGGCGCGGACATCCGGATGATGTTCCGCCAGACAGTCATACATCCTGAGGACAGGCGATTCCAGTTGATACTCTGGCGTGAGCGCCCTGAGGATCCTGTGACGGTGTATGAACTCAATACAAACACGTATGGTTTGAAATCTAGTCCCTATATCGCCATCAGATCATTGCTTGAATTGGCAGAGCGGGAACGGATCCGCTTTCCCCGTGGGGCTTCCGTGCTGTCACGTGACTTGTATGTCGATGACGTGTGCACCGGAGCCCAAAGTATTGAGGAGGCCCTCCTACTGCGGGATGAATTGATTGAAATATTGAAAACGGGTGGCTACGAGCTACGTAAGTGGTTGTCTAATGAGCCTAAAGTTCTAGAAGGGATCCCGGAGGATCACCAACAGAACCCTCACCTGTTTGAGGATGTGGATGATCCCAACAGGATAGCGGTGCTGGGCATGCAGTACCAGCCGCTAACCGATATTTTTACATTCCAAGTGGACTTGGAAATACCAAAGGTCTGGACTAAGAGAACGGTGTTGTCCGTAATAGCCCGTATGTTTGATCCAAGCGGTTGGATCAGTCCAGTGATATTCTCTGCAAAGTGTCTTCTTCAGAGACTTTGGACTTTGGGCGTCTCGTGGGACGAGCCGCTGTTTGGCTCTCCATTGGATGATTGGCTCGAGTTGTTTTCATCGATTAAGGAAGTCAATCGGATTGCCTTGCCTCGTCGAATATTGCCACCCGGGAAATATCGAGCCAGCCTGCATGGCTTTTGTGACGCGTCGGAGCGAGGCTACGCCGCGTCAGTCTATATGCGGACAGCTGACGCCGATGGCCGGGTCAATGTCTCGCTTTTGTTAGGGAAGAGCAAGGTCGCCCCCATCAGGACTAGGCTGACTATTCCCAAGCTTGAGTTGAGTGGAGCTCACCTTCTCTCTAAATTGTTGCATCACGTTGCATGTGAGCTGGCGGCCACGGTCGAGATACGAGACATCTTCGCCTGGTCGGATAGCCAGGTCGCGCTTGCATGGTTGCGCGCGGCCCCACATACCTTGGAGGTTTTTGTGGGAAATCGGGTTTCCCAAATCCAGAATATCGGAATTGATATAACATGGAGACATGTGCCGGGAGAGCTTAACCCAGCGGACTGTGCTTCCCGAGGTTGTACGGCACCAGAATTGGTGTCACACCCGCTCTGGTGGGGTCCAGAGTGGCTGATGGGATCAGAAACATCTTGGCCTGTCTGTCAGACAGATGTTACTTCTTTGAGTTTGACTGGGCTTCGTGTACATGCTGTAGTCGCTGAGACGACGTCGGAGCCGGATTGGCTAATTGCTCGGTATAGCAGTTTGGATAATCTTCTGGGTGTTACCAGTTGGATTAAGCGTTTCATACATAATTGTAGAAACCCACAGGCAAAGCGGTTGGAGCCGATTGCAGGTGCAGAAGAGCGCCGGAGCGCATTGTTGCATTGGGTCCGTGTCGTGCAGACCGGACGGTTTGAGTCAGAGCTTCAGATTTTGCGCAACGGACGCGCTAAGTTGAAGGGCGCGGTCGCTCGTTTGAACCCGTACATCGACTCGGATGGGCTTCTTCGGGTTGGAGGCAGGCTCCGGAAGGCGGATCTTCCATATGAGACTCGCCATCCTCTGTTGTTGCCCAAGGGCGGACCCTTGGTGCAGCTTTTGGTGTCTGATCGACACATTCGTAACGCCCATGCTGGGTGCAATGCTTTGTTGGCTATTTTGCAACGCGAATTTTGGATTTTGTCAGCCCGAAGAGCAATCCGTAGTGTCCTGTTTCGATTTATTGCATGTTATAGGTTGAAGGCATCCACGATGCAACCACAGATGGGTGATTTGCCCGCTGATCGAATCCGACCTTCGAGACCGTTTGACGGCGTTGGAACCGATTTTGCCGGTCCCTTTTCGATCAAGGCTTCTCCCGTTCGTAATGCCCGTATTGTGAAGGGCTATTTGTGTGTATTTGTTTGTTTGGCCACCAAGGCTGTCCATTTGGAGGTGGTATCGGCTCTGACTACGGAGGCCTTCGTCGCCGCGTTGGATCGCTTTGTTTCGCGTCGAGGTCTACCTTCCCTTATTAGGTCTGATAATGGCACAAACTATAAGGGAACTGTAAATTATCTTAAGGGTGTTTCTGTGTTTATTGATAAGAATTGTACTAGTTTAAGTCAAATTGCTGCTCAAAGGGGAATAACCTGGAAGTTTAGTCCCCCAAGTTGCCCCCATTGGGGAGGGATTTTTGAAGCGGCTGTGAAATCCGCAAAGACCCACCTCCGCCGCATTATCGGAGAAACGGCTCTAACTTTTGAAGAGCTGGCCACAGTGTTTTGTAAAGTTGAGGCGGTCCTCAACTCTCGTCCTCTCTGTCCGCTATCTCCAGATCCAAATGACTTGGAAGCTCTCACCCCTGGTCATTTTTTGGTGGGAGGGCCGTTGAATGCCCTGCCCGAGTACCCGTGGAAGGATGAACGCGTATATCGGTTGTCGCGTTTTCAAATGTTGCAGCAAATGAGCCAGGACTTTTGGCGTCGCTGGTCGCTTGAATATTTGCATTTGCTGCAGCAAAGAGTGAAGTGGACAGACAGGACTGAGCCTCCCAGGGAGGGTGATTTAGTATTGTTAAAAGAGGCAAATTTGCCCTCATTGCTTTGGCGACGAGCTCGCATATTACGTTTGATTCTTGGCGGAGATGGCACTCCGCGTGTGGCTGAGGTGTTGGTCGACGGTTCGATTTTAAGGAGAGGTGTGACCTCTCTCGCCCGCCTTCCCGTAGAGTAAGCTAGCGGTCTGCTTCTCAGACCGGGACGGGGGGATGTTTGTAATATAATGGTTGAAACAAAACGCAGGCGCTTCCCATTGTCGCCGCCAGGCGTTCGGGGTTCTCACATTGCTCGTGTAAAATGGCGTCGCGGACGGTCGCCTCTGTCCTGTGCGATATCGGTTTGTTTAAATACGCGAGAGGTCCCGCGTCCCTTTGTCTAAAACCATGTTGATTGTTGGTTAGTTTGAATTATAATTGTGAGTTTCCCTTTTGTTAAATAACTATGGAACGTTTGTGTTTGTGAAACCTTTTACTTGGACTGTTTGTTGCGAACGACGTGACCTGTGGCTGCCTGGAGACGCCGAAACCTGTTGCCGAGTGGAACTGCTAGACGGATCAGGTATTTTTTCTGGGGATTGAGATCTCATGGGGTAGGTTGGGTGATTTAGGGAACACCACCTCCTCCGAAGACACCCCAACTTGGATTAAGAAGTCAACTTGGTGAGTTTCATAATAAATTTAGTTACTTAGTTATTAGTACATAGGGCTCTATAGCTCCCTTTATAAGCTATAGTGGTAGCAGACTGCGTATAGGTTAGGTTAGGTTAGTCGGACAGACGTAGTGCCGGGTCGAGGTTTTTACCGGTATTTTTTTTACCCGGTAATTTTTTTCGGTACCGAACCCTCCCGCCATTTCGTTTGCCCGGATTCTCTGCGCACAAAAACAATTATGTTAAAAAAAATATTCAAAAAAATATTATTTTAATTTTAATTTATATTAATTATGATTATGTGAAAAAACATTATTTCGAACTATATTATTACAAATATTTTTATGACAATCATTAGAGACCCGAAATTAACTTACTGTGCCAACCCCACATAAAAGTGGGAAAAGGCAAAGAAGAAGCTTAGATTGGCCTTGAGATCTCTCTATACACGAGGGCCTATAGTTACCTAGCTTGCCACTGGGGGAACGAGAAAGTATAGTCTCATGGCTGAAATATTTATGAATGGTAATTACTAGTGGTTCGCCGCGAACTTAGACTTCGCGATTATTATTTGAAAAATATGCGTATATCTCAAAAACGGCTAAACCGATTTTGTTGCGCAACGAACTTGAAAAAATTATGGATAGTTGCTGCACGTATTCTTAATATCATCGAAATTAAATCAACGGTTCGAGAGTTATCGCGAAACAAACTTCGCTCGCTTCGCTCGCTCGGTCAATAATATTGTATATACCTGTTTCTCCTCTCCATCCTTCACGTGGTCTTCAAGCGCCCTGTTAATGCGGCCTATAGTCTCGTTGGCTTGCTCCAGCCGTTGTTGCAGACGTATGATCTCCTCGTTTAGAGTGTCTTTCTTGCGGACCATCGCTGTTAGTTGAGAACTTAGTTCACCGCGTTCCCTGGGGAATAATGACACAATTTATTTATATATATTTTTATTTATTATTTACTAGCTTTTCCCCGCTGCTTCGCCCGCGTGAATTACCTACGGGAACAGGGATTTTTCCCAGGATGAAAGGTACCCTATGTCCTTCTCAGTACTTCTAACTATGTGTATGCGAAATTTCAGGAAGATTGGTTCAGTAGATGAAGCACGAAAAGGTAATAATGCGTTTTGTTACAATAAACAAACAAACATACAAACCAACTCACTTTCGTATTTATAATATTAGTTAGGATAGTTAGGATTAGGATTATTGCATTTAAATAAATAAACACTTTAAGAGGAAACATAACGAAACACAAAAACAGTTTTTTTTTTGATAGAACTGCTGGCAGTCTTGTGTCCGCTAACTTGGTAACAAACTTAATTGCACGACAATAAAAGGTGAACTTCAGAGGTTTAAATCAGATACAGAAGAGGTGTCAGTTTCCCTATTCAAAATTATATAAGAATCTACATCTTATCACTTGTCATATTGCATGTTCTAATTTCGACGTCCCTGTACTCTCATTCTCTTTGAAAAATTTGGACAATTGGCCTGTTTTCCTTTTAAGTATAGCCACAGGGCGGGCGCTTCATAGAAACGGCGCGTCAAATATACCTACTACTACTACAAATGAAACTTATATCCATGAACACGTCAGTAACAAGTCAATGTGTGCGTTTTCATAGCATAACGTCCCACAACCACACAAGAACGGGGGAGAAGTGCGGGAGGTGCAGGGGGTGCCATATTGCGGGAGGGGCAGGGAGTTTCCTTTCTGTACGTAGTACTAATATTAATTCTGTGTTATAGGTTACAACTTACCTCACAATTTGTCATAATTCCAACTCCTTCTCCCGGGGAGAGATCCCTTCAATAATTTAATCTTGCGAAGCCTTGTCGGCTTCCAACTCAATTCAATTCTTATTATTACAACAATCTACACTACAAATCACTCTTCATATTATGCCGTAATTTTAACTCAATAATTTCCCCCTTTCTCTCTGCTTCTAAACTCTTCCATCATTTAGGCTGTATGCATGTTTAACTAAACAGAATCCTAACTAATATTATAAATTCGAAAGTGAGTTTATTTGTTACCTCATTATATACCTAATCTTTCTAAATTTAGCATACACATAGTTAGAAACACTGAGAAGGACATATGTTTAATCCCGGGAAAAAGCACTGTTTCCGTGGGAAAAGCTAATAAACAATTTACAAGGATCCCCATCTCACCTCATAACCTGTCGCAACTCCAACTCCACCTTCTCCCTCTCTCCTTCCAAGAACTTGATCTTCTCATAGAGCGAGGCCTTGTCAGCCTCCAGTTCCATCCGGTTCTGTTCAGCCGCCAGCAACTCCTTGCGGAGGGAGTTCAGGTCACCTTGCTGCTCTGACGACTGATTTGATAGAGAGGACTTCTCGTCTTCCAGCTAAAAAAAAATTACAATATAAACCAAAAAGAATGGTGGCTCTGAACTTTGCTGCAAAATCGCCTCGTTGCGTAATGACCAACTTAGCACACTTGTATCATAATGTACTATAACTTTATTTGCACAAATGCAATGCAGTCCGATTAGAATCTAAACTTGCGTCGGGCTTTAGCAACTTTACTCCGGTCTCTTTGACAAATGTATGTGTAGTGAAGTTAGTTTCGAATGGTTTGAAATGGTTTTGAATGTCAAGCTGACAACTTGACAAAAATAACAAAATAGAATTTAAATCGCATTACAATCGCGTACAAATATTCCACCTGATATCAGCACTTCGAGTGAGGTGCAGACATCTGTCAGATGGTGCAACGCTGTTAATGTGTCAAATTTAAATGACATTATTGCCTAGATTATGGAATCGCTCCTTATTATAGATCAAGCCTATAATTCGCAAGTCGTGACACGTCGGTGCATCGCGTGATGCATCTTTTGACAGTTAAATTCGATAGTGATGGACATGTAAACTTTTCAATCATTAATCATGCTTTTTTTAAAGTATTTAATTTCGATTATAATAAAATAGAAGATAAATAAAATACTTGAGGCCTGTTTGCATTTTTATTTTGTGTTATGAACTTTATACATTACTTTAAACTATTGACATGTAACAAATGAACTCCATATTCAAATGAATCTATAGATTATTATATATTTATGTACGAGTGACGGCTGTGCCAATTACTAATACATCTATCTTAATTGTCATTTGTTTCTATCTTATTTATGAATTTTCGGCTCACGCAGTAAACAATAGGATTTGGCCTATAATATTACTCTAGTATGTAGTGATAACTACAGAATTATTTTGAACTTCTAACTGGTCAACTTTGCATGTCATATTTTAGGTGAAATAGTTGATATATTGGGATACTATTCCTGTGGCGTATTACCTGCATGATAGGCTCTCGACGCATCACAATAGCAGGCATTCAAATCCATTAGTGTCCAGACAAATTGAATGGGAAAGTGACACACCGGTACACAAATTTCATATGTTGTTTTTACAATACTTATTAAGAAAACAGGGAGACCCGCACATCAAAACGTTCTTTGAGTCACGCCGAAACCATTGGTAGCAATAACTCGACGTGATTTTGTGTACTTACGGAACTATATTGAAAACTAAACATTCATAACAAAACATTCCACGATTAGATTAGACTGTCAACTGAGATCTACAGAGTTGGACGTCTGACATTGACAGCTAGTGACACACGTTCCGTCTCGGGTCCTAACAAACCTTTCTTATCATAAAAAAATAAGAAATCATGGTAGGATTGTTGTAGAATTTTAATTATTCTCCTTTAATATCGTCGACTTAGATTATTATAATATTCAACGAATAGATACCTTATTTAAACATTAGTTCTTTTAAAGAATATTTAAAAGTTGGTTTGATGTGCGTTCGAATTAAGCGAAACGGAGCGCGACAAAATGGAATGTCAAATCGAGTCGAGTCGATTCGCTCTTCCTGGACAGGCGCCACGACTAACATGGCTTGAGCAAAATCATTAAATTTTTGGGGTTTTTTCACTTTCGCCGCCCTCGGCTTCCCCGTCATGGGACTATAGTTTAACCTTTAGTTTTTAAATCCGCAATACGCGCAAGGACACAGGGGATATTCGCCGCCACGAAGTTGTCGGGACCATGAGATGTTGAAATCCACGTGCCCGCCCAGCCATATGAATTGACGCTTCCTGGAGTGTCCCCCCATCGCCAGAGGGTGCGGTTTCCCCGGACCGTGGACCGCATGCCACGGCGCAGGCCCCGTCGCCGGCGACCCCAAGGCGCAACACACGGATCCTAACCTTATTTCCAAAGGCCGCATCGCCGCCTCCGATCCGATGTCCCTGTAGTGGCTCAGCGCAAACCTCGGAAGGTCCAGCCAGCGTCTACTATCTCGCATACAACGGAGCATGCAGGAGCGCCGCGCCGCTTTGACGACGCGACCAGCACCAGTGCCCGAACCCAACGGATCATAATGGTGAACGGGACAACGTTATAAGTGCGCACAGACGTTTGTGTACGGACCTGGCCAGGTACCTTATATTTGGTTTATGTTAATTTTAACTTTTAATTGCGGCAAAGACTTATCAGATTTTGGTATTAGTATAACGTGTGCCCGCCCTCAGCGGCTAGTGTGTTTATGGAATAAAACGCTATATTCTATCCCAACCATATTGTATTAATGATATCACCCCGCCCATGACTCCCAGGACTTAAGGCTTAATAGACAAGAGGTCCTTGTACTTCAAAAGTACGAGGCTCTATCCTGAGCACTACATCCGGCTCTCTCCAAAGTAATTGTTCGTGTATAATCGCACTGCGCAGGGATATTGCCCGTCTTCGCTTCAAATAGTTGGGGACCCCTGCGCACACGCACCAACACACACTCTTTATTTTTTTTTTATTTTTTTTATACACGACAAGTAGTAAAGGAATTCGAACCTCAATGCAGTATTGTACCAATGACAGGACCAGATTCAGTGAGCGTAAAGACGACAACCATCATTGTAATGGATCAACATATAAGGCTAACGTTTAAAAAAAAAAATTGTTAATGTGTTTGGTATAAATAAATGAAGTTCAATTCTAGCATACGTGTTTCACTTCATCCAGCAGTTTCTTCTTCTCGCACTCGAGGTATCTCACGGCGGTCTCCAGCTTCTCCACCAGGTCTTGCAGGTCGGCCTTCTCCATTACAATACGCAGCTCTATTTCCAACTCTAAGATAAAACATCACAACTCACATGTTTCACTTCATCCAGCAGCTTCTTCTTCTCACACTCGAGGTTCCTCACGGCGGCCTCCAGCTTCTCCACCAGGTCTTGCAGGTCAGCCCTCTCGATCACAATACGCTCCAGCTCTATTTCCAGCTCATCTGAAATACGATCAATACTATAAATCAAGTTACATAGAAAATATCGTGAGGAAACCTGCACACTAGGTGACTGTTCAGTTTACTCGTGTGTATACGTCACTTACCGCTAGATGGCGGTAGCTGTCAAGCCATGTCTGATGCCTTAAGGCGACTTTAGAAAAATTTTACACCAGTTTTATATTATAACTTATAAAACACTCTTAGAGCATTTAGCCAATGAGAGAGACCACTTTCAGGCTCCCATCTCTTAAATTTCGTCACACCCCCAACCGAAAGTGACGGACTTTTTTGCATAAAAATTTTCGCTCGCTTCGTCTCCTTTTAAATGCTCTAAGAACACACGTGATAAGAAAGTAGAGCACTTACTCCTGTGCTTCTCCATCTGCGATATGATAGCATCAGCCTCCAACTTCTGCTGGTCCAAGAGATCTCTGGACAGTAAGGTCTTGTTCAGCTCTTCGCGGACTGTTACCAGTTCGGAGCGGAGACGGGACGAACGCTCCTCTTCCGCCCTATAAAGATACATCATCAGCTATTTTGATATCCCCACTGCTGGGGCACGGGATCCTTTCATTTCTCATAAGGTTAATAATCATAATATGGTTTGTCATAAAGCCTTTCTCATAATTTTTTTATCATAATCTTTTATTCAAATAATATCTATTGTAATAATATTTGTGTAGTCATAATCATAGATTGTCATACAGATTTTTTTTATAAAATGGTTTATCATAATGGATTTGTCATAATTGTTATTGTCATAAACATATTTTCTTTTTTATTTTGTTCATCTTTTATTTTGTTGCTGACATTTGAAGACATTATGTAAAATTTGATTATACCTATTTCACATTAAGTTGACACAAACACTAGTATAGGTTAGGGTGCGGCGGGGGTGGCCCTTGGGCCACCCCTAAGCCGCGAACATAAACAACAAAAAAACAAAAACTTAACAATTCTTACCTTTTTTTCTGAGTGCATCCGTACATTATGAGTTCTCATTTCTCTGTACATTATGAGTATTACTATTATGATTAAATTATATTATAATTATTTATGTTTATGATAATTTGTATTTATTACAAAACAATTATGTTAAAAAAATTATTTAAAAAAATATTATTTTAATTTTAATTTATATTAATTATGATTATGTGAAAAAATATTATTTCGAACTATATTATTACAAATATTTTTTTGACAATCATTAGAGACCCCTGGGGCACTGGCCTTCCTCATAAATGGATAAGGATGATGGGCATCCCAGCATGCGGGCCCAATGCGGATTGGCGAGTTTTCCTTTAAATGATTGAATACAGCTGGGACCAACTGATTAACGTGCCTTCTGAAGTATTTTTGGACACCCATCAAGTGACCGACCATTACGAAAACTGCTTAACCGCTGCTATCGCAGGCCGAGAGTGGACTAATTCGCTACCTACATAAAATGAAATAATTTTAAGGATTACCTAAAATTTTGGGATGACCAATATATGTTAATTTTTGATTCAACAATTAATTTGAATTATATCACAGCAACGCTCTAATCCATACTTCCATACTAATGTTAGAAATGCGAAAATCTGTCTGTCTCTTTAACGCTTTCACGGCTAAACCACTGGACCGATTTTAATGAAATTATGAATGGATTTAGTTGAAGTCCTGGGGTCAAACATAGACTACTTTTTTTCAAAAATCAACCCCTAATGGGCTGAAATGGGGGGGTCAAAGTTTTTATGTAATACTAGCTGCGCTCCGGGGCTTCGCTCCCGTGGGAATTTCGGGATAAAAAGTGCCCTATATGCTATTCCCGGTATTTTTCTACCTGTATACCAAATTTCATCGAAATCCGTCCAGTAGATTTTGTGTGATTAAGTAACACAGTAGGATACACAAGATATACTTTTTGCCGCAGGCGGAACCGCGGGGCAACAAACGCTAGTTATCTATAACTTTAGTTTTGGCTGATTGTGTACCTCAAAACCGACTCCCTGTTGGAACCCTCTCGATGCAAATGGTCCACCTCGGAGTTCAACGACCTCTTCTCAGTCTCTAATGCTTCTATAGTTTTCTCAAGACGAGCGTTTATCTTCTGCAGTTTCTCGTAGTCTGATGTCAAAGATTCCACCTATGAAAAAATATTTATTTTATATTTCCATCCAATAGAATACCTACCATTTTTTACAAACTTATTAAAAACTTGCTTACAAGATCATAATATTTATTTTAAAAAACAACGCACATTCAACTCATTTCACTTTAATTTTTAAATTAAGGTAATATATAACAGTTCCAAATCGTGAATGTATGTGGACAACATATTTTGTCCTTATCTCTCTTTTTAATATTGAAGTTTAAAGAACGAGACACAATACTTAGCGAGCGTTAGTTATTTTTATAAATACGACAATTGAAGAATTTTAGAATTGACAACAAGCTATTTGAAGACAATTTTTGCAATAACAATGTGTGAAATAATTCTTGTGTTCAAGTGTTTTTAAATGGGATTTAAACGAGGTTTCTGCATTTAAATCAAAACTCACCATAGCATTGATCTCCACTCGATTCCTCTCCAACCCATTCTTGTCTCCCCTCAAGGCCTCCAAAGTTTTCTGCATACTCTCTTTCTCCGACGCAAGTTGGTTAATATCTGCATTAGCTTGGTCCAACTTCGCTTGTAAATCTTGGACTTTACTCTCTAGAGAGCCGATGGTATTGTCAGCCGCTTCACAGTGCTTGCGACTCGTTTGGAGTTGTTCGCGAGTATTTTGAAGTTTTACCTGAGAATATAATTGCCTTATATTATACAGTCTCACGTCTTTATCCCTTACGGGGTAGTCAGAGACAATAGTCGTGAGACTCGAAGTCTACGCTTAACTGAATAGAGGGCTTATTGGTGAATGGGGATTTAGATGGTGACAGGTTGCTAGCCCATCGCCTATGAGAAAAATCCCCAGTAAAGCCCTTTCCCTTTACTGACTTTTACAATTTGCGCGGGAAGAGAAGCAACTGGCATATTCTATGCCTTTCCTTCGCTTTCAGACCACCATGGAAGAAGTTGACTTATCACAAGACTTTATTTTACTTTTCCTGCTTGAAAACAAATCTTAAAATCTCATCAGTCAAACAATGATCAGAAAAATTCAAGTTTAAACTTGAATTTTGAAACGTCTGAACAAAACAGTTTAACAACAAAAGAAGAAAAGTTTTTTTATTTACTACATTAATTTAACAATTGATTTAATAATTTAACAGTTTAATTGTTTAACTATTTAAATGCTTATTGTATTTTGATTACTAAGGTAAAATGTCAAAACTTATCTATATAATATAACTCAAAGGTTGTTGTTGACTGACTGACATAGTGATCTATCAACGTACGGCCCAAACCACTGGACGGATCGGGCTGAAATTTGGCATACAGGTAGATGTTATGACGTAGGCATCCGCTAAGAAAGGATTAACGCGAGCGAAGCCGCGGGCAAAATCTAGTTTAAGTATATAAACTTTGCAACTAAGATTGAAAACTATAATTACATAATCAGAAGCTAACTTACTTGTAATTCATGTATTTGAATCTGGTATTTGTGTAAAGCGGCTTGTACAGCTGATATGGTGCTTTCTGCGAAGGCGGTAGCGTTGGCCGACTGGGGCACGTTGCGTTTTGGAGATCTAGGGGGACAAGCAGAAATTCGGATTTTGATATTGAACGACAGGAAACCTCATCAATCAATATATTTATTTGTCAAACAGGTATAAGTTGTTACAAAAAAATCATGGTACATCTCCGCTACTTCGCAACGTTGCTGCTGACAATATTCCGATATTATCTAATACCGTTCCGTTACCTGTCCGCCAGTATGTGTGCTGCGGGCAGTATATCAGCCTCGGAGTCCTGTATCAGCGCGCGAGCGACGTCCTCCGCTACTTCGCAACGTTGCTGCTGACAATATTCCGATATTATCTAATACCGTTCCGTTACCTGTCCGCCAGTATGTGTGCTGCGGGCAGTATATCAGCCTCGGAGTCCTGTATCAGCGCGCGAGCGACGTCCTCCGCTACTTCGCAACGTTGCTGCTGACAATATTCCGATATTATCTAATACCGTTCCGTTACCTGTCCGCCAGTATGTGTGCTGCGGGCAGTATATCAGCCTCGGAGTCCTGTATCAGCGCGCGAGCGACGTCCTCCGCTACTTCGCAACGTTGCTGCTGACAATATTCCGATATTATCTAATACCGTTCCGTTACCTGTCCGCCAGTATGTGTGCTGCGGGCAGTATATCAGCCTCGGAGTCCTGTATCAGCGCGCGAGCGACGTCCTACGCTACTTCGCAACGTTGCTGCTGACAATATTCCGATATTATCTAATACCGTTCCGTTACCTGTCCGCCAGTATGTCAAAGTCAAAGTCAAATATTTTTATTCATGTAGGCTTAAAAATAGCACTTATAAATCGTCACTTTCTTGTTTTTTAGTTAGTTGACGTCAAAAAAATTACTTAAAGCTAAGTTTACCACCGCCTCCAAAGCGCAAGTGGAGAAGAGGCGGCGCAACAAACTCCACTGCTGCATTTTCTCCAAAGACGTCACTTTACAACATATGTCTTACAATTAAATAACTGTATATGTGGACGAATATACATTGAATATATATATATATTAAATGTCAAATTTATAAATTAATAAAAATTATAAATTAATAAAATGTCATTGTAAAAGTAAAAGTACACAATGTACCTAGAGAGTAATATGACAGTCTTAGGAGGTCACTGTACCAGGCTCGGGCCACGCATTTTTGTCATTTACATAATCATCCGTCGTATAATATGCCTTCTTACAAAGTGTCTCCTTAATATAATGTTTAAATTTCTTGTCAGGCATATCAAGGACAGATTTTGGTATTTTATTATAATATCGTATACAGTTTCCCACAAATGATTTCCTAACCCTAGCCAGTCTGTGCCCTGGAACGTACAAGTTATGTTTGTTTCGCAGGGATATATCTGTGACATCACAAACTTTTTTGAAAGACGAAATATTTTTCCTAACATGCATAATGTTATCAAAAATATATTGGGATGGTAAGGTTAAAATATCTATATCTTTGAAGAAATCTCTGAGTGAATCTCTTTTTCTTAATCTGTAAATAAAACGAATAGCTCTTTTTTGAAGTATAAAAATTGTTTGTATGTCGGCAGCTGCTCCCCAAAGTAATAGGCCATACGACATTAGGCTATGGAAATAACTAAAATAAACCAACCTAGCAGTTGCCACATCCGTCAGTTGTCTGATTCGTCTTACAGCATAAGCCGCGGAGCTCAGTTTTTTAGACAAATTAGAAATGTGAGCACCCCATTGTAATTTAGAATCTAATGTTATTCCTAAAAATGTGGTACTTTCAATGAACTCTAACTTATTACTATTTATATTGATATCAACATGGGCCTGCCTAACATTAGGAAGCGTAAATTTAATGCAATGGGTCTTACTTGCATTAAGCATCAGGTTATTAGCAGAAAACCAGTCTGATATGGCAGAAAAAGTGCTGTTCACAGCATCCACATTTTCGCTATGGCGGTCAGTCTTAAAAATTAAAGACGTGTCATCAGCAAACAACACTATACCAGCCTGCTTCTCAACCATATAAGGCAGGTCGTTGACATAGACTAAAAAAAGGAAAGGTCCTAAAATTGAACCTTGAGGTACGCCAATCATAACTTTTGATCCTTTAGATTTTACGTTATTTAGGTCTACAGTCTGCAGCCTATCACTTAAATAAGATTTTATTAGTTCTATTGATTTAGTGTCAAAACCGTACTGAGAGAGCTTGAGCAAGAGAGTCTCATGGTCAACACAGTCAAACGCCTTAGATAAATCACAAAACGCTCCAATTGCATCCTGTGAATCTTCCCATGCATTGAAGATATGAGTAACCAAAGCCACTCCCGCATCAGTTGTGCATTTACCACTAGTAAATCCAAATTGTTGGCCGTGAAACAGATTGTGGATATTAAAGTACTGTTGCATTTGACTAAGCATAATCTTTTCAAATACTTTACTTAAGACTGGCAAAATAGATATAGGCCTATAGTTGCCAGGCTCTGATTTTTCACCTTTTTTAAACAGTGGAATTAATTTGCTAAGTTTCATTAAATTTGGAAAAATGCCTTGGTCAACACATTCATTAAATATATAAGCTAAGTCGACAGCTATGATATTTATTATATGGAAAATTATGCTAACAGACATACCCCAATGATCCTCAGACTTCTTAATGTTTAGTTCTTTAAAAGTTTTAATTATATCACTAGGGTCAATATGCGAGAATTTAAATTTAGAGGTGCAAGTGGTGACATTACTTTTAAGTAGGGATTCGGCATTTTGAGGGCATGAATTTATGCTAGAGGTTAATTCTAAAGGTATGTTTGTAAAGTAATTTTCAAAAACATTTACTATTTCTTGTGTAGAAGTGTGTGTGCTGCGGGCAGTATATCAGCCTCGGAGTCCTGTATCAGCGCGCGAGCGACGTCCTACGCTACTTCGCAACGTTGCTGCTGACAATATTCCGATATTATCTAATACCGTTCCGTTACCTGTCCGCCAGTATGTGTGCTGCGGGCAGTATATCAGCCTCGGAGTCCTGTATCAGCGCGCGAGCGACGTCCTACGCTACTTCGCAACGTTGCTGCTGACAATATTCCGATATTATCTAATACCGTTCCGTTACCTGTCCGCCAGTATGTGTGCTGCGGGCAGTATATCAGCCTCGGAGTCCTGTATCAGCGAGCGAGCGACGTCCTACGCTACTTCGCAACGTTGCTGCTGACAATATTCCGATATTATCTAATACCGTTCCGTTACCTGTCCGCCAGTATGTGTGCTGCGGGCAGTATATCAGCCTCGGAGTCCTGTATCAGCGCGCGAGCGACGTCCTACGCTACTTCGCAACGTTGCTGCTGACAATATTCCGATATTATCTAATACCGTTCCGTTACCTGTCCGCCAGTATGTGTGCTGCGGGCAGTATATCAGCCTCGGAGTCCTGTATCAGCGCGCGAACGACGTCCTACACTACTTCGCAACGTTGCTGCTGACAATATTCCGATATTATCTAATACCGTTCCGTTACCTGTCCGCCAGTATGTGTGCTGCGGGCAGTATATCAGCCTCGGAGTCCTGTATCAGCGCGCGAGCGACGTCCTACGCTACTTCGCAACGTTGCTGCTGACAATATTCCGATATTATCTAATACCGTTCCGTTACCTGTCCGCCAGTATGTGTGCTGCGGGCAGTATATCAGCCTCGGAGTCCTGTATCAGCGCGCGAGCGACGTCCTACGCTACTTCGCAACGTTGCTGCTGACAATATTCCGATATTATCTAATACCGTTCCGTTACCTGTCCGCCAGTATGTGTGCTGCGGGCAGTATATCAACCTCGGAGTCCTGTATCAGCGCGCGAGCGACGTCCTACGCTACTTCGCAACGTTGCTGCTGACAATATTCCGATATTATCTAATACCGTTCCGTTACCTGTCCGCCAGTATGTGTGCTGCGGGCAGTATATCAGCCTCGGAGTCCTGTATCAGCGCGCGAGCGACGTCCTACGCTACTTCGCAACGTTGCTGCTGACAATATTCCGATATTATCTAATACCGTTCCGTTACCTGTCCGCCAGTATGTGTGCTGCGGGCAGTATATCAGCCTCGGAGTCCTGTATCAGCGCGCGAGCGACGTCCTACGCTACTTCGCAACGTTGCTGCTGACAATATTCCGATATTATCTAATACCGTTCCGTTACCTGTCCGCCAGTATGTGTGCTGCGGGCAGTATATCAGCCTCGGAGTCCTGTATCAGCGCGCGAGCGACGTCCTACGCTACTTCGCAACGTTGCTGCTGACAATATTCCGATATTATCTGTGTGCTGCGGGCAGTATATCAGCCTCGGAGTCCTGTATCAGCGCGCGAGCGACGTCCTACGCTACTTCGCAACGTTGCTGCTGACAATATTCCGATATTATCTAATACCGTTCCGTTACCTGTCCGCCAGTATGTGTGCTGCGGGCAGTATATCAGCCTCGGAGTCCTGAATCAGCGCGCGAGCGACGTCCTCCGCTACTTCGCAACGTTGCTGCTGACAATATTCCGATATTATCTAATACCGTTCCGTTACCTGTCCGCCAGTATGTGTGCTGCGGGCAGTATATCAGCCTCGGAGTCCTGTATCAGCGCGCGAGCGACGTCCTCCGCTACTTCGCAACGTTGCTGCTGACAATATTCCGATATTATTTAATACCGTTCCGTTACCTGTCCGCCAGTATGTGTGCTGCGGGCAGTATATCAGCCTCGGAGTCCTGTATCAGCGCGCGAGCGACGTCCTCCGCTACTTCGCAACGTTGCTGCTGACAATATTCCGATATTATCTAATACCGTTCCGTTACCTGTCCGCCAGTATGTGTGCTGCGGGCAGTATATCAGCCTCGGAGTCCTGTATCAGCGCGCGAGCGACGTCCTCCGCTACTTCGCAACGTTGCTGCTGACAATATTCCGATATTATCTAATACCGTTCCGTTACCTGTCCGCCAGTATGTGTGCTGCGGGCAGTATATCAGCCTCGGAGTCCTGTATCAGCGCGCGAGCGACGTCCTCCGCTACTTCGCAACGTTGCTGCTGACAATATTCCGATATTATCTAATACCGTTCCGTTACCTGTCCGCCAGTATGTGTGCTGCGGGCAGTATATCAGCCTCGGAGTCCTGTATCAGCGCGCGAGCGACGTCCTCCGCTACTTCGCAACGTTGCTGCTGACAATATTCCGATATTATCTAATACCGTTCCGTTACCTGTCCGCCAGTATGTGTGCTGCGGGCAGTATATCAGCCTCGGAGTCCTGTATCAGCGCGCGAGCGACGTCCTACGCTACTTCGCAACGTTGCTGCTGACAATATTCCGATATTATCTAATACCGTTCCGTTACCTGTCCGCCAGTATGTGTGCTGCGGGCAGTATATCAGCCTCGGAGTCCTGAATCAGCGCGCGAGCGACGTCCTCCGCTACTTCGCAACGTTGCTGCTGACAATATTCCGATATTATCTAATACCGTTCCGTTACTTGTCCGCCAGTATGTGTGCTGCGGGCAGTATATCAGCCTCGGAGTCCTGTATCAGCGCGCGAGCGACGTCCTCCGCTACTTCGCAACGTTGCTGCTGACAATATTCCGATATTATCTAATACCGTTCCGTTACCTGTCCGCCAGTATGTGTGCTGCGGGCAGTATATCAGCCTCGGAGTCCTGTATCAGCGCGCGAGCGACGTCCTCCGCTACTTCGCAACGTTGCTGCTGACAATATTCCGATATTATCTAATACCGTTCCGTTACCTGTCCGCCAGTATGTGTGCTGCGGGCAGTATATCAGCCTCGGAGTCCTGTATCAGCGCGCGAGCGACGTCCTCCGCTACTTCGCAACGTTGCTGCTGACAATATTCCGATATTATCTAATACCGTTCCGTTACCTGTCCGCCAGTATGTGTGCTGCGGGCAGTATATCAGCCTCGGAGTCCTGTATCAGCGCGCGAGCGACGTCCTCCGCTACTTCGCAACGTTGCTGCTGACAATATTCCGATATTATCTAATACCGTTCCGTTACCTGTCCGCCAGTATGTGTGCTGCGGGCAGTATATCAGCCTCGGAGTCCTGTATCAGCGCGCGAGCGACGTCCTCCGCTACTTCGCAACGTTGCTGCTGACAATATTCCGATATTATCTAATACCGTTCCGTTACCTGTCCGCCAGTATGTGTGCTGCGGGCAGTATATCAGCCTCGGAGTCCTGTATCAGCGCGCGAGCGACGTCCTCCGCTACTTCGCAACGTTGCTGCTGACAATATTCCGATATTATCTAATACCGTTCCGTTACCTGTCCGCCAGTATGTGTGCTGCGGGCAGTATATCAGCCTCGGAGTCCTGTATCAGCGCGCGAGCGACGTCCTCCGCTACTTCGCAACGTTGCTGCTGACAATATTCCGATATTATCTAATACCGTTCCGTTACCTGTCCGCCAGTATGTGTGCTGCGGGCAGTATATCAGCCTCGGAGTCCTGTATCAGCGCGCGAGCGACGTCCTCCGCTACTTCGCAACGTTGCTGCTGACAATATTCCGATATTATCTAATACCGTTCCGTTACCTGTCCGCCAGTATGTGTGCTGCGGGCAGTATATCAGCCTCGGAGTCCTGTATCAGCGCGCGAGCGACGTCCTCCGCTACTTCGCAACGTTGCTGCTGACAATATTCCGATATTATCTAATACCGTTCCGTTACCTGTCCGCCAGTATGTGTGCTGCGGGCAGTATATCAGCCTCGGAGTCCTGTATCAGCGCGCGAGCGACGTCCTCCGCTACTTCGCAACGTTGCTGCTGACAATATTCCGATATTATCTAATACCGTTCCGTTACCTGTCCGCCAGTATGTGTGCTGCGGGCAGTATATCAGCCTCGGAGTCCTGTATCAGCGCGCGAGCGACGTCCTCCGCTACTTCGCAACGTTGCTGCTGACAATATTCCGATATTATCTAATACCGTTCCGTTACCTGTCCGCCAGTATGTGTGCTGCGGGCAGTATATCAGCCTCGGAGTCCTGTATCAGCGCGCGAGCGACGTCCTCCGCTACTTCGCAACGTTGCTGCTGACAATATTCCGATATTATCTAATACCGTTCCGTTACCTGTCCGCCAGTATGTGTGCTGCGGGCAGTATATCAGCCTCGGAGTCCTGTATCAGCGCGCGAGCGACGTCCTCCGCTACTTCGCAACGTTGCTGCTGACAATATTCCGATATTATCTAATACCGTTCCGTTACCTGTCCGCCAGTATGTGTGCTGCGGGCAGTATATCAGCCTCGGAGTCCTGTATCAGCGCGCGAGCGACGTCCTACGCTACTTCGCAACGTTGCTGCTGACAATATTCCGATATTATCTAATACCGTTCCGTTACCTGTCCGCCAGTATGTGTGCTGCGGGCAGTATATCAGCCTCGGAGTCCTGTATCAGCGCGCGAGCGACGTCCTCCGCTACTTCGCAACGTTGCTGCTGACAATATTCCGATATTATCTAATACCGTTCCGTTACCTGTCCGCCAGTATGTGTGCTGCGGGCAGTATATCAGCCTCGGAGTCCTGTATCAGCGCGCGAGCGACGTCCTCCGCTACTTCGCAACGTTGCTGCTGACAATATTCCGATATTATCTAATACCGTTCCGTTACCTGTCCGCCAGTATGTGTGCTGCGGGCAGTATATCAGCCTCGGAGTCCTGTATCAGCGCGCGAGCGACGTCCTCCGCTACTTCGCAACGTTGCTGCTGACAATATTCCGATATTATCTAATACCGTTCCGTTACCTGTCCGCCAGTATGTGTGCTGCGGGCAGTATATCAGCCTCGGAGTCCTGTATCAGCGCGCGAGCGACGTCCTACGCTACTTCGCAACGTTGCTGCTGACAATATTCCGATATTATCTAATACCGTTCCGTTACCTGTCCGCCAGTATGTGTGCTGCGGGCAGTATATCAGCCTCGGAGTCCTGTATCAGCGCGCGAGCGACGTCCTCCGCTACTTCGCAACGTTGCTGCTGACAATATTCCGATATTATCTAATACCGTTCCGTTACCTGTCCGCCAGTATGTGTGCTGCGGGCAGTATATCAGCCTCGGAGTCCTGTATCAGCGCGCGAGCGACGTCCTCCGCTACTTCGCAACGTTGCTGCTGACAATATTCCGATATTATCTAATACCGTTCCGTTACCTGTCCGCCAGTATGTGTGCTGCGGGCAGTATATCAGCCTCGGAGTCCTGTATCAGCGCGCGAGCGACGTCCTCCAGCGCGGCTCGTATCACGCCCGCATCCGAGCACTGAGCCTCCGCTACTTCGCAACGTTCCTCCTGATAATATTCCGATATTATCATCTTAATTATATTTTAAAAAAACAAAAAGATATAGTAGCTGTTACACATCTTAATTGACGCCAATAATAAAATTGTTCGCATTTTGGTCGGTAGTAACAGCATAATGAAGGCTACTCTCCGCACTCCGCACTCTCAGTTAAAAAAATGTATTGCGGCAGGGTAGAATCATAGTATCAAGATATCAAATATACATTGAGACTGATTTGATTATCTGTATGTCTAAATTGGATGCTGATTAACTAATTGGTACATCAAAGCAGACAAAACCGCACGTAGAAGCTTGAAAGCAGAGATTCTTTATATAGCGTAAATGAGCATTAAGGTTTGGAAATTCCATCACTGGTGAAACTCAGTGTCAATCAGACACGCGCTTTAGTAAAATTTTATATCAAATACTTACACAAGTATCGAAAATTGCAAATTACTTCAAATTTAAGTAGGTAGGTACCTTAAAAATAAATATTTTATATATATTTTATTTTAAACTATTTCAGAGTTCTGTAGCAGATAAAAGCGAAAAGAAAAATCTCACCAAACCCTGCAGTTCGCCAAGCAGTCGCTGTATCCGTGCGTCTCGCTCCCTCAGCTCAGCCAAAGCCTGGTCCCTCTGAGACGACATGTCTCTCAGTTCCACCCTCAGCGCTTCAAGGCCCACGTTTGTTTGCCCTGAAGGCCCCTGGCCGTAGGATGAACCTTGGCCGTACCCTGATGGACCCTGGCCAAAGCCTGATGGACCCCCAAAGCCTGATGGACCTCCAAAGCCTGACATCCCAGACATACCTGTGCCTTGCATGTCGGGCTGTGGGAAAAGGAATTAGGAAAGCTGTTGAATTTGTGTAGAATTATCCTAAAATAACAATAATATCCATGATAAATACAGTGTAACTAGATTTAGAAAATATTCAAATATATTTTAAAAGTTAAAAAAAATTACATTAAAAAATTAAATTACTGTTTATATAAGAATGTAGTTTCAGTTCAGTGTGTTCAAACTTTTTAGATTCAACTTTATTAGCCGTAGAGTTTTTGTGTGTTAAATACCCCATTTCCTACACAATGAAGGACTTAAACGAAGCCACAGCGACAAGACAATTAGCGTGGCCAAATACTTGTCAAAAATGATTTAAGAATCCATTCCGACTCGACAAGAAGAAGTAGATTTTATTACGGATACTCATGTGTGTTGTTAGCCGCCGTGAGTATCCTAACTAATATTATAAATGCGAAAGTGAGTTTGTTTGTTGGTTTGTTTATTTGTTTGTTACCTCTTCACGCTTTATCTACTGAACCAATCTTTTTGAAATTTTGCATACACATAGTTAGAAGTACGGAGAAGGACATAGGGTATCATTCATCCCAGGAAAAGGCACGGTTCCCGTGGGAAATTCACACGGGCGAAGCCGCGGGCGAAAGCTAGTCCATAATAAAATCGTAAGAATAGCTTTAACTTCATTGTCACGCAGCAACATTTTTTTACTTATCATACTAAGATACTATACATTTAAACTCTAAACTAAGATAATATTAACTCTCGTCTTCAGCAATATCTCAATTGGTTGCCTGGAAGAAATTGCTTACAGCAGTAAGGCCGCCTTTTGCGCATCTTATTCTATTTTCTTAGTTTTAAGTTACTTCATGTATCTGTACCATTAATTACTTGTGTGCAAATAAAGTGTTATTGTTATTGTAGTAGGTAGTAACTCAAACTAATAACTTACCTTTAAGCTCTGAGCAGCAAAGGCGTTAATAGAGTACCCGCTGAGCATGCCCAGGAGTTCCCTAGCCGAGGAATCGAACTCGTTCCTCACTCGGTACAAGTCCCGCTCCGTAGACGACTGGAGTTCGGCGTACTGACGTTTCACGGAGACCACTTCGCGCCAAAGGCTGAGCAGACGATTGTGCTCGCTTGAGTAGTAGTCGTTGAAGGCCTGATAAAAAAAATGGAAATTATGTGACTGGGCCCATAACCTAATAAAACATGCGTATCGTAGTTGAAGATAGACTGACTTTATTCATATAGAAGACAGATTTACTCTATACTGTGACACAGATAATGTAACATGCTTATGAATACTGAAACGTCACATTATTTTGATACTTATTTCTAACATATTCAATGTTGTAAAGTGAAGTCTTTGGAGAAAATGCAGCAATGGAGTTTGTTGCGCCACCTCTTCTCCACTTGCGATTTGGAGTGCTAAAAAGTGCTAATTGTTTAACTTTTTAAATATAAATAATTGTCTTTGACTTTGTAGTTTAACGGTGCAAAATAATGTTTATCATCTTAATCTTATTCTTAAATTAAAAATCTAATAATGCACATTTTGAAAATATGTATTGTATAGCCTAAGTTGCCTTGATCAATAAAATTTAAAGACTTTTTATACGGTGAAATGTTTGAAATTTAATTCTATGAGATTTTTTTTGTAAATCACTCTATCAAATTATTAAAAAAATTATGAGTGGAGATCTGTTTCAAACTTAGATATTAAGAAATTAAAAATGTCTGCCTTCAAATTAATGGTTGGCTGCTCTTGAATCTCCAATGAGACATTCATACCTAATTCCTAATAACCTTACCTTCATTCATTAATTTTATTTAAATTTAAGAACATTGTTCTTGTCGGTGGAGTTTTTTCCATGTTTCCCTATCCTCGCTTACTAGCTTTTGCCCGCGGCTTCGCCCGCGTGAATTTCCCACGGGAACAGTGCTTTTTCCCGGGATAAAAAGTAGCCTATGTGCTATTCCAGGTCATTATCTACCTCTGTACCAAATTTCATCGAAATCCGTCCGGTAGATTTTGCGTGATTGAGTAACAAACATCCTCACAAACTCACAAACTCACAAACTCACATCCAAACTTTCGCATTTATAATATTAGTATAGATGCATATACTTATACCTGCCTTCATACCATAAATTAACTTTTCATGGTTTTTTATGCCAAGATTTAAAAATTCACATTTATATGTTTGGACTCTTTTACATTTCTCTATTTGGACTCTTTCTACTTCTTTGTACTAAGTCAAAATATACCTGTTCTTCATCCTTCCACTCATCCTCCTTGATGGTCATCTCGTCCCGCAGAGCTTCCCAATCGTTGGTCAGTTTCTGGAGGTCTCCGGTGAGAGCTTCATTCAGCTGATGGGACTCCTCCAGTTGGTCTCGGAGCAAGTTGTTCTGAGCCACGAGCTTCTCGCATCTAAAATTATTATAATTTCAGAAATTATCTTCAAACAAAAATGTAAGAAAGAAAATCATATGAAAATGTTATGTTTCTTCGTCACACCCAAATCTTATCAAGTTTATTGAATTTTATAAAAAACAATTAGCTTTTACTGAAATAGAATACCCTATTCATTTGGAGCACGTCCAATACACCTCTATAGTAAAAATTTTCATATAAATTGGTTTAGCAGTTTGACTTCAAAAGGAATCAAGAGTAGCCGTTTTCTAGCTAATTTTTGACAAGACAATAAATACTTTTAACAAACCTGCGTTTCTCTTCATCCAGCCTCCTAAGCGCGGTTTCCAGGTCATTGATCCTCTCATCTTTGCGAGAGTCTGCGCTGGACGGGGTGGGCAGAGCGGCCGACGCCGGGAGGGCGATGCTAGTCTTGGCAGCCGTGGGCCGGTACACGTCGCTCCGGGGGGTCGTCTCCAGCATGTGCGACTCCAGTTCCGAGCATCTCTGCTTGTATTGGAGCACCTAAACAGAAAAACATGTTTGAGGTTAAGGTAAAAAATATATAGTTCACGTTTAAAAGGTATTTGTAAAAGAATAAAGAAGCAGTGTTGCATACCTTTTCGGTATAAAAAGGAACATTTTTATATAAATGTGTTTACCTATTTGATTCCTTCATTTAATCTTATTGTGTTGCCAAATAAATTCCAATGTTTTTGTTTACGAAATATTTGACATCTCCGAACATTTGACATTGACATTTATATTTTTAAATGTCATATGGACAGTTAGCAATGTAATCTTCAGTTGTAATGCCATAAAATTATTCAGAAATACTTCGTTCGCATTTTTAACAAACAACAACGATAAAAGTTGCTGTGTAATATAAATCCAAACCTTACCTTAGCCTGGAGCCGAGACACCAAAGCAGCTTGCCCCTGCTGAGCGCGGCGGTAAGCATCCAGCCTTCGTTTATGGTCAGCAGACTCGCCAGCCAAGCGTGCTCGAAGCTCCTCATTCTGTCTCCGGAGGTCGCTGCTGACACTACCGACGGGCGAGTCCATTTCTGGAGGGGTTTCCAGAGACTTCTGAAAATGATTGTTGGGATAAAAAGTACCCTACATGCTATTCTAGGTATTTTTCTAACAATGAACCAATCTAAATCCATACTACTAACAAGACAGATTCTGCATTTATAATATTAGTATAGACTTAGGATACCCTACCTCCTTCTTCAGCCGTTGGTGAGGAAGGGCACTCGTAGGCCGCCTGCTGATGGGAGCGCGGGCGCTCCGCGGCGTGGTCAAACCTTCCCTCGAAGGCAACTGAGAACAAACAAGAAAATCCGTAAATTAAAACTAACTTCAAGCAACACGACCAACCAACTTCGAGCAATACGGAGTATAGAGGTCCAATGTTGCTCTAAGAACACCGACGCGACGTCAACTAGAAAAGAGCTTAGTATGAATTTTCATATGGGTAATACTGCTGTGCATGTGGTAAAAGAGTATTTCGGCAAGCTCGGCTTTACACATAGAGCAACACGGACTCCGTGGCCGCGCGCGGAAGTCCTTGTTGCTCGAAGGCTTTACAGCATGAAAATTGGTTCATTAGGTAGTTTGTCAGACTTGAACTTCTGTGCTAAAAACCGCAAGAACTATCTTTGGTTGTTCTTGGTAATTATCCAACCAAATAGGTATAGTAGGTACCTATAACTTATATATGAAGAAAAATACTAAGGAACCACAAAAAATATGACCTGAAATGTAACTTTTTTCTTTGTTTTCCTCTTATGCTTAACTCCGAAATACAGATGACGAGATGATTTGAGCTCAAACGACATCTCACTGCTAAACAAAGCGCAAAATTAAATCTTTATCCGTGGAAAACTAAAATACAGGGAAACGCGTGAAATGCGTCCGTCTGGTAGGCCCACGTAGGGAAAACTATGCTATCAGACCTAGGCATCTAATTACCACCCCATAGTACCAGACCCCTTGCAAGTTGCAGTAAACCTGTCTCTTTTTAACACAAAATAAATCCATTCGCGGCCATTTGCATATTTGAAGCAGTTTATGTGTAGGCAATTAAGAAAATTACGGGTTGTCTGCACGTGGGGCAAATCAAAGGTACCTATATTTAGGTATAACTAGTTGCTGATCTCTATTTTTATATAATAGTTCAGGTCTTTAAAAATCTCAAAACCAAACTCGAACTAATATATAGGTAGGTAGGTCTACGTGGATTTTTATAGAAATGGGTGCCAAACGCTATCAGAATCCACTCAGCTGTTGAGGTGCGGTGAAACTTATGCACATGGACTGGACAGATATCTATGTAATCAAGCTGCATCCTAAATCAGTTTACTAGTTTTTGGTTCAGAGAGTACCTACCTAACGAACGTCCATCCGTTCTATCCTTATACCTACATATAAGTAATTAAATTAAAAAAATTCCCTCGCCGCGTCTGTCCGTCTATTCTTAATATACTCAAAAACTAACTGAACTGATTTTCATGCGGTTTTCACCAATGGACTGGTCCTGTAATGAAATAATGGTTTTGGAGAATACTTAATACACGTGGGCGAAGCCGCGGGCAAAAGCTAATGTTCCTATAGGTAACTATTTTAGTAAGAGTGATCGAAATACAATTAGTCAAAAGGAGAAGAGATGTCTCTATTAGAAAAATCTCCGGATAGGAGTAAATAACTAGATATGTAACAAAATTAATAGGCGGGGGGGCATTTAAATTTTTTTTACCGACAAATTCCTGCAACCATGATTCTTATACTTAACATTATTTTGATGTTTTTAGACATCCTTATATAAAAAAAAATAATTTTGATGATGCAATATGAAATGGGAGGGGTAAATAAACTATACTGAATTGCTCGTAAACAAAAAAGTTTACAATAGAGATTACTGTTCACAATTAATTAATAAGACTTCATTTACCTGTAAATAAAAGTTGGCCGGTTTATAATAAGGCTTTCTAGTCATAAAATGTATTTTTAACGTTATAAATGTCAACATGGTTTTTATTTAATTACAGGAAATCGGGTTCATAAACATGAGTCTTTTTTTAAAATTAAGATTGAATAATTCACATTACGTACGAATATACAATTTTCTCGACTGTAGAATTAAAAAAAAAAATTAAAAGTTAATAAAAAAAAACTGTTGTAGTCACTCTTACAAAAATTGAGGATATGGTTCATTACAATAGTATACGAATAATATATAAAAGTCACCATTGCTGGATTTTTTGTTTTTGTACAGGATGTTTTTAAAGTATAAAAATTACAACTCATTAAAAAATCCATTTCGGATTGTTATTTATTGGTGATTTTTTAAATCAAGCTTTTATTATTCGTAAGGAAACATGTAACAAAAAATCACCCTGGTAGGATTTTTTGTTTGAGAGTTATAACAATATGAGTCTTATAATAGCGTTTAAAAAAAAACGGCGGTGGTGATTTTTTTTTTACACTTAAATTTGCAGTTGTAATATCATAATCTATGTAGTTTATAAAAATCACCATCGTAGGATTTAATGTGACCACCTCCATACAACTGAAAATTCACAGCCCCGACTATAAGTTGTTTAATCGTATACGTTCTGTATTTTATATTTTGGTTAGTAGATGGCGTTATCTAATTTTAGAACTCGCTATGAAGTTTCTCTCGCCCAGACGTATAGGTATTGATTTGAATGATGTATTGTTTTTTTTGGCTAAACTTTTATGACAATTACACGGTCGTCTCAATTTTGAGTTTTTATTCAGTTGGACCTCGCGGTGTATTTTTGACAATCAGCCGATTGTTCAAAGTACCTATTTGAAAATCATCAATAAATAGGTAGGTAATAATAAATCTTCTTGCAATAATTTCAGTCTTCACTTGTTAAAAACTGTCGTTAACATAATATTATATCAATAACGATATCAATTTCTTGATAGACGACTCCTTTCACGAAAACCCAAAATAAGTTAACCGGTAGTATACTTAGTAGTTTTATTTTTGTTCCTAGACTGAAGGTTAGCCTACAGCCCTAAAGTACTACAGGGTTGTATCCATTAGTTCACGTAACAGGTCAATTACCTACACTAATGTATGAAAATTGCTGTAAACAAGTGTATTTAACCTTGTACTTAGGTAACCTTTAGTTAACAATATACACATTCGCAATTTCGCATATATATAAAGCGACACCAGACAGTTATATCAAAACATTTTTATGTAAAAATAAAGTCTTACCTATTTGTGCAGTTTTACAGATCCGGATTCATGATTCACTGTTCGTTTTCACGTAAAAAATCCATTCTTTGTATTTGATAAACATCGCCTCCTAGCAACGCAATCAGGGTGACAACGTGTTGTATCAATAGATATTTTTACTGATTTTTGTAACTTGGAGATAACGATTTTTCAATGTGAAGCTAAATTTGTTACAAACTATAACTTATTTTATTTCACATTTTCCAGTTGTAGCTCCTGATAGTTTCGTGATAGCAAATATTAAAATTTTTTTGCTATCACGAAACTGTCAGGAGAAACTTTTACACTAACATTTTATTGTGATTGTCTCCGATGTAAAACTAGAATCTTATTTAACTTTGCGATTCCACCGTACGTGTAATTTTCACGGGGGTTTTTGTAGTACTGATTAAAAATTTATTATCGTCAGAGGGTGCAAGGTTCCGGTCGACTGGCCACCCCCTCCAAAACTTATTATTTCGATATCAGTGTGAATGTGAAGTACTCTATGGTTTGTTGGGGTGTCCCTAATTTTTTATAAGTCTGTACTTAACTACTACAGAAGTTTAGTGTACCTGCTTAGTTAGAGCATCGATAAAATATTACAAGTAGTTTTGTAATATTTTATCGATGGTTAGAGGTACTATTTCCAGATGTGGAATAAATAGTCTGTGGCTATTGACGATTGTCTTGGGCGACGATTCTCTAACGTTGGATCATAATCGTGCCTCAATAGTTTTTCGATAGTGTTTTTTTTGGTCAATTTGATTTTCGATAAAATGTTTTGTACATCAATTACCTCACGTTCGTACATATTATAACGTCCATTACAATCGATTAATGGTCATCGTCAAATTGTAATATTACATTAACATGGGATCTACAAGAAGACAATATAGTCTGCGTCATTGCATCGACCGGGTTCAATGACTGATAACACAATCCGTACTGATAAGGCCCCGTACATTCAAATTATGATTGTAACGGCCGATAGATAAGGTTACTATTAGAGAGATCGAAACGCGACCTTGCTTGGCAATTTTAATGTGCTCTGTCCCTGCTTTTGAAACTAATGTCTGATTTTTTTGTGGTCTGTGGTGTGGCCCTAGAATAGCACCAACCCATCTCTACCCGTGGGTGTCGTAAGAGGCGACTAAGGGACTTAAAACACCGGAGGATGGGCAGCAGCATCTTTCCGCGTACTATGCCATCACACTGCGACCGCCAACCTGCCTGCCAAGCGTGGCGATTACGGCAAAACCCCTCATGGATAAAATCCTTGGGGGAGGCCTTTGTCCAGCAGTGGACGTCTTTTGGCTGAGAGAGAATGTGTCCCGCTGTTCCCATCAATAAATCGCAATCACTTAATTAAAGAACTTCGTTCTTGTCGGTGGTGTACTTATTTTCCATGTATGCCTCTCTTCTGCCATTGATTTGACCTCCGTATACGATACGACCTCTGTCTATTCTTTAATTTCGTCTATAAATGCACTTCTTGACTGTCCTTTCCCTCAGGTCAGGTTTTTCATAAAGTTGTCTTATCGTGTCGCACAAGGCGGCCTTTCCTCTCCTTGTCTCTATTGCTCAAAACAATAGGGGACCGGACAAGGTATGAGACTTGTTAAAAATATGTGATTTTATGATAGAATACATAAAATTAAACACATTTTGCGACTTTTCAGCATGAGTTTATTCTTCAGAGCTAATTTATTAGAGTTCAAACTTTTAGGGAAAGTCCATTTTCTACGTGTGACGTCATATGAATGCACGATTAGTTTGGGGTGTTTTGGTATCGTCCAAACATCGCTTAAAAATGTGAATTGTTTTTTGCTATATCTTGGGAAATACTTTGGTTATTGGTGTATTTTTTTAAGGATGATTCTATTATTGTGAGATATTTCAAAGGAGCATTTAAAAAAAAAGTTGTCCGGTCCCCTATTGCCGAAAACAAATTACTGTACTGGATTAATCCAGTACCTCCTCATTTGTTTTCTTATCAGTCCAAAATAATCATTTTTTTAGAATTCATTCATTAATTTAATTCTTCTAAAGAATTATATTTAGTAGAAACCATTTGATTGAGGGAAGGGGGCACGTGCACGTGATTTTTCTGAAAATTATTTTACAGTACCAATACTACTTAATACAATTTAAACCTTACTTATTTATAACATAGGTAACATTACTACCACGTCTGTATGCAGAAAGGAGATTGGATTATCACTTTACAGATCTCTTAAAGTACCTAACAACTAAGTACCTACCTACCTACTTAATTTAATTGACGTCAATTTTGTAATAAAACTTACTGATTGTGACAAAAAATGTTATTACGACTTTTTTTTTTGCATAAATGCATTTTAATAAGTTTTTAATAAAAATAACACAAATGCCCATATCTTATCTGAATGTTTTTATTGAATGCACTTAGTACTGTCCTATTTATTATTCACTTCATTGTTTATATTTTCGTGCACATTATCTCATAACCTCAAAAACTGATTTTATAATAATAATTATTTTCGATTACAATTATGTCTGAAGGTCGTAGCGTCCTTAGATATTATATTATGATTATTATTATTTATTATAGGATTACTTGATATAAAAAGTAGGGCATGCAGTGGCGTAGATACCTAACCATAGGCCCTGGTGCAAACAAAGATCTGAGGCCCACCCCAACTAGGATATAACAATGTGTGCACAACTAAAGGTCATTTCCATAACAGGTTGCTGTTGCAATTTGGGATTTATTTAATTTATGGTATGTTGGTAAAAGTCATAGGGCTCCCTAAGCTAGCTCAGGACGCGGCGCGCGGCATCTAGCCATCCGGTAACTACGCCATTGGTAACAAGTGAACAAGTAAATAACTGTATTTTTCGGATATGTCACAACACAATAAATGACACAAATATGCGCGTTGCACTTTATAGGACCACCTTTCTGTTTGGTCTAATGGTTGACTGGTAGAGAAGCCAATGCCATATGGCGTTAAGTCAGTAATTTATAAGTACGTAATTTTTAAAAATTTTGAGCAAAAAAGTTTTAAATAAATAAACAAAACCAAATGGCAGCAATATGTTTGAGGCTGTAAGTTGGTCCGATTTATAAAAAGCAGCACCCGAGCCCCGACCTTTTGAATACATCTAAAGGTATTTCAGACGCCTAAAACCTCAAAAGGTATTTTCACTTTGACATTTTCAACAAATGACTCTTTCCTTTCGCCTCCCTTCGCTCTTCTCTCTTCGTTGCAGAGTAGCCTATATTACTAGTGGAGTGGGATGCCATTGCCTTTTCTCCCTCCCTTTCACACACAAGGTTAATTAATACTAGGTTCCAAAAATGCATTTAATATGTGTATTCAACTATTTAATAAATTACCATTAAGGTTACGAAAATTGGATAGGAAGGAATTTGAATTCAAGTTGACAAATTGGTTGAATTAAAGGTGTTTTTATAGTGTTGTTGTCCTGATCAATAATAAAGACATATGTAATATTTTTAATCAGATTAATGTACCTTGAATATAATAAACGTCTAATTGTATAATTTTTTATATAAGTAATATTCAATAAAACTTACTTACTTCACTTACTTTTTTTTCACTTACTTTTATTTTTTAAGATCTGATTGTATAAATAATGATTCTTTATTCTCCACCATAAAAATAATTATATGTAGCCAATGACATTCTATTGTATGTAGCACTTGCAGGCAAAGCTTAGTAACTAGGAAACGTACAATTTTGTGGGGACTGGACCTTGAACTAGGTAACCTGTACTACATAAATAAACTTGTATTCATGCAAATAAACATTGATTGATTCCTCTGTATAACCGAGGTACGAATAGGATGTAACATGGGACGTATTCTCGTAAACAATCGAACACCGATTGTAGACCCAATAATCAATACATAATAATAAGTTTCTATCTCCAAACTCTTAAATCTTCTTTCATTGATTGCGCTTGGCCACAAGCCCGCGTAATCAATCAGTAACCTCAAATTGGGAGAAAAATGGAACAAAACTATAAATAATAATAATAATGGCGTCGGGATGTGACGACCCCCATCGCCCGCTGGATCTCCAGTGCAATCAGTCACCGCAGGGGCAGCTTGTGGCGAGCTGTTGGTGAGCGGCGTCACCACGGACCCGATCTCCAGGGGGACCACACACACACGCACCTACACACACATACACACAGTGACACACCCCCCGCCTCTGGCTTGCCTTAGCCGGCCGGCTCAGAGTGGAGTAGCAAGAGCGGAACACTCGCTCCAGGGTGGAAGTGTATTGCACGTAATGGCGTAATAACGGGGAAACCCGCTCTCGGGGCTCACCCCCGTGAAGGTGAAACCGGAGCCGCACCTCTCGACACCCTTAGCTGCTCACATTGTGTTGCGCCCTGGCCGCCAACTGGTGGCTTAATTAGGGAGGCCCACAGGCTGTACAGCCAAAGAGCAGCAAGTCACCATCTGCCTAACTTAAATTTTTGTGAGAGATTTAAAGGTTGATGTCCATATCTCACTCCATAACCCAGCAATCCGGTCCACTAGCATCCCATCCACATAGCCCAAACCTTGTTAATCCCTACCTGGCAATAGTTCGGCAGCTGTGGAGGACTGTCCGTTAGTATATCCCTATGGTACACTAAGGGACAGATCTCCGCAGATGCAGCCATCTCACTTTTTGATTAAAAAGGTACAAAAAGGCCTCTTCATGTTGGCTTTGGCCCCATGAACGCCTCAAAGGACCGGGTCCCAATGGACCCGTGGCTCTGAAAAGCGTACCAACATAATAATAAATAGCAAGTAATTTAGAAACAAACTCTAGAACGTACTTAGATGAATTACATACAAAATTCACACAAAGATTTCCGGAGATGGATGCATCTAGACAGAGATTAGGCGATCAAAAAAGAGCTATTGTAAGAAATAGATTACTATCACAAGAAGAACTAGAAAACATTCGACAGGAGGTGGAAAATGATATGAGGACACAAAATCGAACAAACGAAATAACATATAATGCAGAAACAGAAAGGCAGACCCGGAGAATGAAATGGACAAATGATCTCAATGAAACTTTAATAAGATGTTACTATCAAATTACGGAAATAGAAAACAATCAGAGCACGTACAGAAAGATTCTTAGAAACAGATTTATTGAACACTATCCAGATCTGGCATATTTATCAGAGCAGCGAATTTCTGACCAAAGAAGATCAATAGTTAACAACCGACTTATTCCGGAGAAAAAGTTACAGGAAATCAAGCAAGCAATCATCAATCAAAATAGCACATCACTAGCAAACATAAGTAGTTGTAGACAAGATTTGACTCTATCAGTACAAAATCACAATTTTATACCATCCAACCAACTAACACATCAAAATGCTGACATACCATCATCTGACATGCCTTTCACACTAACAGATAGCCACAATAATTTAATGAATACAGAAGATATTGAAACAGAAAATCATAGACAAGAGTTAGATATACCGCAAACGCAAACTTTAATTAATAACTCACATAATAACTTATGTAATACAAACAGAACCTTCAATAGTAACAGTATTAATACGGTAGAAATTGACACAATATTTGATCAAACCCTGAAACGATTCATAGATAGTATTAATACGGTAGAAATTGACACAATATTTGATCAAACCCTGAAACGATTCATAGATACTGACCCAACGACTAGACCCCATATACCTAAACAAAAAACATCGAAAAAATTTGCTAGTACCGTTGACTATATAAACTCAGAAATTATACCTAAACACATTAATAGAGACCAAGATTTTATGAAAACTCAGACCCTTATATATTGCGCAGCGTACACTACAGCCAAATATAATGGAACCAAAATAAGGGAATCAGGAAGCAACCTACAAAGAGTTGAAAAAATCCCAGCATGGCAGAAGAGATTACAAACAAAGATTGATACTTTAAGGAAAGACATAGGTAGGTTATCGCAATATATACAAGGAAACAGAAGTAGAAGACTTATTACACATATTCAAACCATAAAGAATAAATATTCCAATCACTCACAATATGAAGAAAGAAACCAATAAGATGAACAATTTTTGGACACGCTCAAGCAAAAACTATGCACAGCAGTTAGCCGGTTACGGCGTTATAAAAATTGCACACTTAGAAAGAAACAAAATTATCAATTTGCTAATAGTGAAAAACAATTTTATAGACAGCTGACATCTAACACACAATCACACTCAACACCTCCAAACAATCCCAATCCCGAAGATTTACAAAACTTTTGGTTTAATATATGGGCAAATCCTCTAAATCATAATGAATCATCAGAATGGATAGAAAAGATAGACAGAAAGTTCAGCACATTCCACAAATGACATTCGAGTTCATTCCCATAGAAACATTTGTACAAGTTATTAAAAAAACCCATAATTGGAAAGCACCTGGTAGTGATAACATACATAATTATTGGCATAAAAAATTAACTTCTCTGTACACATCCCTACATAACCATATCAACGACTTCATACACTCGCCCTACACAATGCCTCTTTATCTTACACAGGGCCTTACATACTTATTACCAAAAGACAATGATACTCAAAACCCTTCAAAATATCGTCCTATTACATGCCTGCAAACGTTTTATAAAATTTTGACATCATGCATCGCTGAACTAATCTATAAGCATATAACGGATCATAAAATTCTTTCAGAGGAACAAAAAGGATGCAGAAAAAGCTCTCAAGGCTGCAAAGAGCAACTGATAATAGACACTACAGCAATGCGGCACGCTATGACCCATAGAAATAATATAAATACAATGTATGTAGATTACCGCAAAGCATATGACTCTGTCCCACACAGCTGGCTCACATATATACTACAACATTATAAAATACACCCGATGATAATATCTTTCCTGCAACATACAATGCAACATTGGAAAACAAAACTCCATCTCAAAGGAAATACAAATTTAGATACAGAATTTATTCCTATTCGGCGAGGTATATTTCAAGGAGACGCCCTCAGCCCTCTATGGTTTTGCTTAGCATTAAACCCTCTCTCAAATTTATTGAATGAATCTGATAAAGGGTACGAGATCATCTCGAACCATAGCCATATATCACTAACACACCTCATGTATATGGACGATATCAAACTTTACAGTCACACTAAAGAGTCCTTGCATTCACTCGCAGATATTACTCAAAGGTTTTCTAATGACATATGCATGGAATTTGGTATTGAAAAGTGCAAAATATTTTGTATTGAAAAAGGAAAAGTGATGCCAAATGACTATGTTATGGAAACGGGCGTGTGTATCGAATCACTAGACCAGTTTTCTACATATAAATATTTAGGTTTTCAACAGTCAAGACAAATACAGCATAAAGAAATTAAATCAGAACTAATAAAAAAATTTAGACATAGACTCAACTCCCTACTGCGATCACAGTTGAACTCCGGTAACTTAGTTAAAGCTATTAACTCATACGCAATTCCTGTCCTGACATACTCATTTGGCATCATAAAATGGTCAAAAACCGATCTTTTAAATCTCCAGCGAATTATTAATACATCTTTGACCTACCACCGCAAACATCACCCTCGGTCCTGTATCCAGCGTTTAACCCTACCACGTTCAGAAGGCGGAAGAGGAATCATAGACCTCTCAAATTTACACAACAAACAGATTACGTCACTTAGAACTTATTTTCACACACAAGCACATCATTCCATCCTTCATGCAATAGTTTCCCAGGTCGACAAAAAACATACACCCCTTAATTTACATGATAACCACATTCAAAACAAGCTAATTATTAAAAAATAAAAAACACGACTGACAACTTACATAGCCTATGTCACTCGGAGGAATGCAAGGAATCTAACAATACCTCTCACATCAAAATCTGTTCAGCCGTTCAGGACTTATGGTGGAATAAAGAAACTTACATACATACATACATGAACCCTGAAAACATAACACTCCTTTTTTGGTCAGTCGTGTAATAATGAAGTACTAATAGAGAATAGTGAAAAAATAGATACCTGGCAACAAAAGGCGCTTCATGGAAGACATAGAAAAGACCTACAGCAAACCCATGTAGACAAGACTGCTTCGAGTTGCGCGCGCGCTGTCATTGAGTTCGCACGCTTGTTTGTTACGATCCGAGTTCTTTATTTTATAACTACCCGCGGTTAGCCAATAACGATGGACGAAGGAATCTCGGATGATAATATGTCGGATAATGAAAGTAATGTAGTGAGTGTCATAGCGGAAGTGCATAATGTTGAGAATAATACGGAGTTGAGATCAGTACAGACTTCTAGAGAAGCGGAAAAGAGAAAAGAAAGAGACGAGGATTCAGCTAGCGAAGAAGGCTTTATTACTGTAACACGAAGGAAACCAAAACGTTACATTCGTGAAACATCAGAGACATCGCAGCACATTACAGAGGCAGAAGAGATAGAAAAAGGGAAAAAAAATGAGATTATCATTACCTCGTTGGAAATATTACCTAAACAAATGGCCATGGCTAAGTTACTTAGACAGGAAAATATACAAAATATTGAAAAAATTAAGTATAAAAGCCCATATAAGATGCAGGTAAAATTCAAAGAAGAAAAAGATGCTGAAAAATTATTAAATTGTTCAACGTTGAAAAATAAAGGTTATAGATGTCAGTATACATATGAATTATCTCTAACATATGGAATAATAAGAGGATTCGATATAGAAATTGAAGACAGTGAAATTTCGGACATATTAGAATCCTCATCGGAGATAGTATCCACTAATAGGCTTAAAAGATTGAATCATGAAGGAAAATGGGTACCTAGTGAGACTTTACGTTTGTGTTTTCGAAGTAAAACTTTACCGCAGTATGTATCGGCGTATGGATATAGACTCCCAGTAGAACCATATGTTTTTCCTGTTTCCCAGTGCTCGGGCTGCTGGAAATTTGGACATCTGCTTAAATTCTGCCCAATTCGTAAAATATTATGTCCTAAATGCGGAGGAAACCATGAAAATTGCGAAATCAAAAATTTTAAATGCTTGAATTGCAAGGGATCTCATTTTGTATTGGACAAGAAATGCCCATTATATGTTAAAGAGAAGGAGATAAGAAATATTATGAGTGACGAGGGGGTAACGTATAGGAAAGCCTTAGAAGTATGGGTAGGAAAAAGAAAACAGGAAAAACATGTCGAAAATTCAGGCGAGGTGGCCCAAGTGTTGTATGAGCCAAACACTCAAAATGAAAGAGTATCTTACATGGACATACTTACTACTGAAACAGAAAATCCAAATAGTCTAGAAACACCTCATGTAGAAAAAAACATGCCGGAGAGAAGCAAGACACCTTCTAAAATATCAAGAGGAAAAAAGAAGAAGGTTGCGAGACAGAATAGAAATACTAATATAACATCCCAGAATGAAGAAGAGACGGAGGAAGTAACGGAGATGGAATTCGAAGAAAATCAGAATGTCGAAGGAGAATCAGACAAGATTAGTCAAAGGAAGAAGTTCGAATTCGGAAGATTTATGACTAGATTGGTTGCCTTATTTAAGGCACAAAACAGTTGGGAAGAAAAAATAGTGTCTATGTTTTCTATGGTATTTGAAAAAATTAAGATGTTTGTTACTAATGTGGTTGTAAATACCGATCTGATAAATAAGTTACTTAAGTTAGTGTATGGATAACCATAATATAAAAAATTTAGTTGTTAATATATTTCAGTGGAATGCGCGAAGTCTAAAGCCAAAACTCATCGCCTTTACAGAGCTTTTAAACCAAGAAAAAATACTTATTGCTGTTATCAGCGAAACATGGTTAGATAAACAAATTAATATTAATGTAAGTGGGTATTTCATTTTTAGATCTGACAGATCAGACGCTTATGGAGGGTTAGCAATTATTGTGCATAAGTCCATTCAGACGCGACCATCTTCTTTTAAAGTGAACAATAGTGGTATAGAAATTATTCACATCGAGCTTTTAAATTGTTTAGATTTAAAAAACGTAGTGGCTGTTTATTGTCCGTCAAGTGTACATACAAGCAAGTCCGACTGGGATCAGTTATTTGGTGCGTTTACGAAGAAAACTCTGATACTAGGGGATTTCAATGGACACCATACAAATTGGTCTTGTAAAACAGATGCAAGAGGAATACAGATCTTCGACTCAATGTTAGAAAATGGATTTGCGTACCTCAACAATGGAGCAATTACCCGTTCGCAACTAGTAAATGGTGAGTTACAAATGTCAGCTCCTGACATATCCTTTTCTTCCATTGATATTTCTATGCGAATTGATTGGAAAGTCTTAAATGAAAATTTGGGAAGTGATCATTGTTTTATAAAACTGTCAGTAAATTTGTATGGCGAATATAATATTACTAAAAGACGTAATTTTAAAAAGCAAATTGGGAGGCATACTCCACCGATTTGTTATTTTTTTTAATGACCATGATTTTCGTATAAATCAATTCGAACTTATGTCAGTTACAGAAGTAGAACAAATCATACAAGATATGTATGATTTTTTTATATGTCAAGTTAATAAAGCTGCAGATAAAAATATACCTATAATCAAAATTAGTAATAGACCTAACACTGAGTTCAAACCAAAGCCATATTGGAGTCCGGTTTTATCCATGTCAGTTGCTCAGCGTAGGCTCGCATTAAGAAATTTTCGTAGAAATCCGACCCCAGATAACCTATCTATATTAGAAAAATATACTCTAGACGCGCAAAATACTATAGGATCGGCAAAGTTTCGAAATTTTCAAAAATTTTGCGATTCTATTGACGACCAAACATCTGCATCAGATATGTGGCAACGTATGAGATGGTATAAGGGATATAAACAACAAAAAAGTTACCCACCTATCGATAAACAAAAAGAGTTGTTATCGTCATTGACACCAGACTATGCTTCTAATGTACCCCCCGTGTTTCAATCGGTTAATGAACAAATGGAGTCCATTTTTCAATTACAGGAGTTTAATCATTGTTTAAAGAAAAAAGACACCGCCCCGGGATGTGACGAAGTTACATATTCTATGCTTTATAATATGCCTACTGAAGTGAAACAGTTTCTTGTTGACTTATATAACCTAATTTTCCGATTCAGTTATGTACCGCGACAATGGCGAGATATTGATATTGTACCAATTCCTAAAGCGGGTAATGCACAGTGTTCCAGTGCCGATTCTAAGCTCAGACCTATATCTCTTATATCTGTCGTTTGTAAAATATTCCATACAATGATAAATAAAAGGGTAGAATGGTTCGTCGAAGAAAAAAAAATTTTGTCGATAAATACTACTGGGTTTAGAAAAGCCCAATCTTGTGTGGATAACCTAGTCCGATTAATTTCTTTCGTACAAACAAATTATACAAAAAATATGCCCACTTCGGCATGTTTTTTAGATTTGGAAAATGCATATAATAATGTGTCCATAGAAGCCGTAGCTTCCACATTGGACAATCTTAACATGGGGTCCAAAATTTGCAAATATATATGGTCATTTTTAAATGAAAGGCATTTGAAAATAAAGACATGCGGAAATAGCTACAATGATATGGTAAGATGGACAAACAAAGGGTTAGCTCAAGGTGACCCCTTGTCGCCACTATTATTTAATATAGTTACATACAAAATTTGCCATCTGATTCAAGATGTTTATATTTCACAGTATGCAGATGATTTTGTCTTATATGTTAGCGATAAGAATATTAAAACTTGCGAGGATTGTCTACAATCAGCTTTGGATTATTTTATTATATTAAGTCAAGAGTTAGGATTAGATATTTCAGCACACAAATCAAAATTTTGTTTGTTTAGTCGAGGACGTAGAAAGATATTACCTATGGTTGAAATAAATGGGACTCAGATATCGGCTTCTGCATGTGTTAAGTATCTAGGAATGTGGTTAGATACCTCTTTGCGCTGGACTAAGCATATAAATGAAATAGCCGATAAATGTACTAAATATTTGAATATTCTTAAAGTTCTAGCGGGTGCGTCATGGGGTATCCATCCTATTCATTTGCGTCGTTTATATATTGCAATAATTAGAAGTAGAATGGATTATGGTAGTTTTTTGTATGACAATGCTGTGAAAACTCAAACGTCAAAACTAGACAAAATACAAAATCAGGCTATGAGAATAATAGGCGGATTCATAAAGACTACCCCAATACATGTCATGGAAAATGAATTATGTATCCCACCCCTTTTTTTGAGACGTCAATTCTTGGCATACAAATATGGTTTAAAGGCTCTGTCTTGGTCTAGTGAGGTTAATTCAGGTCATATCTTGGATTTATATAACGCAAGTAAGGATACCTACTGGAGGAAAAAGAAAAAACCACTTCTTGCGGTTGTCTTCGAGGACATTAAAGATCATGACATACACTCCTCCTATCCATTAGATATGTTTAAGCTAAGTATATGGATTACTTATATTCATATGAATCATATTATTAATGACCAATTAGACTCTGTACCTATATCTAAAAATCAGTGTGATATTAGTACCTTAAAGTTTGATATCTTACATGAACTTAACGAAAAATATAATGGATGGAATCAGCTTTATACCGATGGTTCGAAGAGCTCCCAGCACCTTGGTGCGGCTTTTTTAGATTTGTCAACTGGAGCTGATAAAATGTTTAAAATTGACAACCCGAATAATATCCGTGATGAGTTTGGAACTCATTGCGATCTCAGAAGCATTATCTTATGCTATTATTCAGGGATGGCAGAAAATAGTTATATTTTCGGACAGTAAAAGTGCCCTGCAACATGTGGCTCGGTGTGCCTCTGGCCTCAGAGGGTTCTCGATAGCCTATGAAATTCTCAAAAAAATTTACTTTTGTTGGCATCTGAGATTGCAGTGGGTCCCGGGTCATATAGGACTACATGGAAATGAGATGGTTGACAAATTGGCAAAAAATGGAGCAGTGTGTGGAATCCCCTTTTTAATTAGACCTCACTATTCGGAAGCATTATCTAAATTCAAAAATATTGTTTTGTTTAATAATTGGAAAGTATATTTCGACGAGAGGTCAAGGGAGAAAGGTATTTGGTACAGGGTTCTGCAGAGTCAACCTTTCAGAACCCCATGGTTTTT
This sequence comes from Ephestia elutella, assembly GCA_018467065.1. Taxonomy (NCBI): domain Eukaryota; kingdom Metazoa; phylum Arthropoda; class Insecta; order Lepidoptera; family Pyralidae; genus Ephestia; species Ephestia elutella. The sequence continues at coordinate 3,131,583 of CM031569.1, forward strand.
AGGTAAAAAATTTAAAAGATCTGCAATAAAACTTGCCTTTAGACTTCGCTCTGGACACATCCCATCAGCAAAGTTTGCATTCCTAATGAAAAAGGCAGATTCGCCTAACTGTAGCACGTGCGGGACTGTAGAGGATGTGCACCATTTGCTGGTGGAGTGTGAACGCAATCAACATGAGAGACAGTTACTGATGAACAGCTTAAATGTGAATATATCGGACGCAGCGTTTAAAATGTATTATTTGGCAGCGGCTGCGCAACAGTAACTGTCTCCGTGTGCTTATATAGGTTAGGATACGATAAGGCTGACATGTTTATAAAAACAAAAGCCTAAAAAAAAAACATAGATTAAAAAAAAAAAAAAAAAGACTGCTTCAAACGCTTGGCTACGGCATGGCGAACTATTCCCTGAAACGGAAGCTTTTATGATCGCAATCCAAGACCAAATAATAGACACCCGAAACTATCAAAAGCACATAATTCGCTCGTTTAATCTCACCTCCGATTCCTGCAGACGATGCCATGGCCCCTCCGAAACAATTCAGCATATAACCGGTGCGTGCATAGCAATAGTACAGACTGACTACAAACACCGCCACGATCAAGTAGCTGCCATACTTCATCAAAATTTAGCCTTTAAATATAATTTAATAACTGATAAAACTTTTTTCCAAAAAAAAATGAACCGACTTCCATCATAAAACTTAAAATCATTAAATAACATTAAAGAAAAATGTATTAGCATGCTACCTACTGAATGAGGTGAAGTCGGTGCCAAGTGCAGGAGTAAGGGTGTTACGTAAGTTTAGCTAGGCATTTTATATACATGATCCTAATATAAATTTAGATTATTTAATATTCAATTTGGCACCGACTTCACCTCATTCAGTAGGTAGCATGCTAATACATTTTTCTTTAATGTTATTTAATGATTTTAAGTTTTATGATGGAAGTCGGTTCATTATTTTTTGGAAAAAAGTTTTATTTTATCATTTTCAGTGCTTCTACACCTATTTTCTTTAATAAAAACTTTTCTTTCACTGGCTGAAAATAAAGAATTAAGAATTCGAAACTTTTTATGTTAGTTTGATTTGAAATGTCAGATCATGTCTAATTGTCTATTATTTTTGGCACATAAATAGACCGAGAGCCCGTGACGACCAAACCTTCCTTATTTTAGAAATGCTGAATGTTTCTCTGCGTGGTATATACGGGTAAAAAATAGTAGCGACTAGGTATAAAGTTTAGATCTTAGTTGAGTATGCAGGTAACATAGATAGCAAGGATGATTTTTATAGGTATTAAAAGCACCCTGGGCCTCCCAAATTAATGTATATACATATAATAAAACAGTAAAAATATTTTGTCTGTACATTAAGTATTATTGACTAAAATGGACAGAGGGACACTTAAAAAGAACAATAGAAAGCAAAAAAACATTTTTGGAATTTCTTGTCTGTCTGTCTGTATGTATGTACGCGTTTCACGCAAAAACTGCTGGATGGATTTGAATGAAACTTTTTTGTTGTATAGCTATTAAGTCTGGGCAACATATAGGCTATAATTAATTTTGAAAACTGGAACACCTGATGAAGAACCATAACAGAACAGCTAAACTATAAGAAATATGGAAATGGTGCCTTAACAAAAGTCGTTCAACCTGATGAGCATTTTCTGCTGACGTATAAAAATTGAAGATCTGGAACATCTGATGAAAAGCTCCAAGAGACCAGCTACACTATAACATATACGGAAATGGCGCCTTAGCAAAACTTGGTTAATCTGATGAGCATTTTCTGTAGACGTATAAAAATCGAAGATTGGAAAACAGGAAACAGTTTGGAACACAAAAAGACTTTTCATCTAAGCCAAAGTCACGCAGGCGAAGCCGCGGGCAACAGCTAGTATTAAATAAAGATTTTATAATAAAACAAATATAACTATAATTTAGTAAAGTTACAATGTCTAGCAGGGGTTTATATCTGCACCAATTGCCTGGTAATAGATGGCGTGATTTCTAATATTATTAGGAATAAAATCTTTAAAAAACTATACTTTGAGGAAATTGAGTTACCAATTTAAATGTTATTGCTACAAATAATCTGCCTAAGTAATCATGAACCAACTTTTTATAGTTGCTAATCGCTATTTCTATGTTGGGAACATACACAGAAAATTTTGAGTTTTAATAAAATAAGGAAGGGCATGCTGTCGCGGGCTTTTGCTCTATAATGCAATGTTGGTATTTTTATATTTTGTTAGGTATCTTTAAAATTACTGAACAGATTCTGACGTGGTTAAAATGGGACCAACTTGGGAATACACCATTACGAATAAAAAAACAATTTTGGAAATCAGTCCACAGTAGGCGGAGAAATCGGCGAACATACATAAAAAAAAAACATACATACATCGAAACATATAACCTCCTCCTTTTTTGGGAAGTCGGTTGAAAAGACACCTTACTATAAATACAAACCCAGTTGTATCTTAGAAAACAATGATTACAAAATATACTGGGATAGGACCATTCTAACTGATAAAACTGTCCATTTTAATAGACCGGACATTACAATACTACATAAAAACACCAAAACAGTTTACTTGATCGATGTAGCAGTCTGTACTACGCATAATCTTGAAAAGACAAATTCAGAAAAAAATTCTAAATACATAGATCTATCAATAGAAATTAAAACCCAATGGCGTGTCAACACAGTTAAAACAATACCAATAGTTATCTCCACTACAGGTGTCATACCGCAATCCCTTCATACATACCTCCAAACAATCGCAAAAATGCACCCGTCTACTTACATCCTTCTCCAGAAAGCTGTTGTGTTAAACACTTGTAGAATAGTCAGGAAATTTTTAGCGTTTTAATTTTAATAGCCTCTTTGTGTTGGCTTTGGCCCCACAAATGCTTAGTCACCAAATTCTAAACGAATTTGAGAAATGAAATGACCATAATAATAATAATAATAACCCCCCTGAGGGGCCACCTTGTCGTGGTAGGGGGGCTTACGGGAAGTACGGTACTGGATAACTGATCAACAACATCTAGATCACTATGATAGTTTAAACTATTGAGTCGCTAACATCTTGACAATCGACAATACCCTTCCTTAACTAACGGTCCCAAAACCCTTTGTAGAGAAAATGGAAAGTAATAATAGAAGATATAATTTGCGGCCGCTGCCCGGGGGTCGCCGGGGCGCACTTGGAGCCGGTGCTGAGTGCCACAGTATGCGAACCATCGGCGACGGGGGGCTGAGCAGGCGGGCTCCCCTCGAACAAACGACTACAGCCGACATCATCCCTCATTCACCATCATCATCCCATAGTCTCTTCCCATCACCCAGTTCATCACCATACTCATTCCAGACAGTAAGAATATCACGATCATCAAGTCTTTCTTCTATGTCAGTAGATGTTGTGCAGGAGGCATGCGCCGAAGAGCCTGTACCCACTTCTGATTCTAAACGCGTGCGAAAAACATGGACTGACGACATGAATAAGTTCATTTTACGCAACTATCTAATTATAACTAACTTGGAACGCAACACTCGAGGTTACCTTAACGCCCTCCATCAAAGATTCACAGAAAAATTTCCTAAAATGGATGTATCTAAGCAAAGAGTAGGAGATCAACGCCGTGCCATAGTTAATAACCTTTTACTTACACAAGCTGCTATAGACGAAATAAAAGAAGAAGTTTCTATTTTACTTAACCAACAACCGGTGCCGTCACAACAAATTGAGATGTCAGGAAGTCGTATGAAATGGTCCAATGATATAAATGAAGCCATTTTAAGAATATACTTTCAAGTTACTGAAATAGAAACAAACATGACAGCGCATAGAAAAAAGCTACACTATAAGTTTATTGAAGAATACCCAAACCTAGCACATATTTCAGAACAAAGACTATCCGACCAGAGAAGAGTTATAGTTAATAACAAAATGGTTCCCGGACATAAAATAGAACAAATAAGAAGAGAAGTAGAAAATCAAGTCCAAACACATAGAAACAGGATAATTCATGCAGACATCAGTGAACATTCACAAAACATACAAACTACAAATACTGACCCTTTAAATGAAGATACACAATTGCCTTTAAATCAATCCGAAACAGAAGTAATAGATTCAGTACCAATACAAAGAAGCTACGTGCTCCCACAAACTAGTGCTACAAACGCACTACATTCTGAATTTCAAGAAATAATAAAAACCCGCTTTCACGAAACTAGAGATTTATTCATAGAAACAGATCCAGTTTCAAGGCCATTCATCCCTAGGCAAAAATCATCTAAGAAACTTGCACTGATAGTTAGCTATATTAATAAAAATATCCTTCCAGAATATTTAAACACTGAACTTGATTTCCCCCAGTTACAAACTTTAATATACATAGCAGCGTACACAGCAGCTACTTGCAACGGAACGAAAATTAAACATACATCAGTAAAACTAGAGAAAACTAAACCGTCTTGGCAAAAGAGATTGGAAAGGAAGATAGATAAGTTTAGATCAGATATTGCGAAATTAACCCAATACATTAATGGAAATAGGAACAGAAGTATTATTAAAACAGTAGAAGCCATTAAAGTTAAATACTCCATACATGCTCAATACGAAAACCCTAATATACAACTTGAACACTTCCTAGATACTCTTAAACAAAAGTTAAACACCGCTTCTAGCCGACTCAGAAGATATATGACATGTACTGACCGTAAGAACCAAAACAAACTATTTGGCAATAATGAAAAAACTTTTTACAGAAACATATCCACAACCCACACACATAACCAAAATATAAATACGGATATACCGTCACCGGATTCACTACGACAGTTTTGGGCCAATATCTGGGAGAACCCCATTGAACATAACGATAATGCGGAGTGGATTAACAAAGTTAGTGATCAATCGTCTAATATCAGTGGAATGGTTTTTGATATTATTCCAGTTGAGACTTTTATAAAAGTCATAGAACACACACACAACTGGAAATCTCCTGGCACAGACAATATACATAACTACTGGTACAAGAAGTTCACATGCACTCACCCATACATACATAATCACCTTAACTCATTCATAGCATCACCTCACACAATGCCAGCCTATATTACTCAAGGTATAACATACATGATACCGAAAGATAAAGACGACACAAAAAACCCTGCAAAATATAGGCCTATAACTTGTCTTCAAACAATATATAAAATTCTTACAGCATGTATCAGTGAGATGATCTACGATCACATATCAAATAACAATATTTTAGCGGAACAACAAAAAGGATGTAAGAAAAATAGCCAAGGATGTAAAGAGCAACTCATCATAGACTCTGCTGTTATGAACAAAGTAGCCAAAAACAAAACCAATTTACATGTAATGTTTATAGATTACCAAAAGGCATTTGATTCCGTACCTCATAGCTGGTTAAAATATGTCCTACAACTGTATAAAATAGATTCTACTATAGTACATTTTCTTGGAACAGTCATGCAAAAATGGGAAACCGTATTAAAAATTAGTCAAAATAATGCATCAATAACTAGTGAACCGATTCGTATTCAAAGAGGAATTTTTCAGGGAGATGCCCTCAGTCCTTTGTTGTTTTGCCTAGCCATTAACCCATTATCTACTCTTTTGAATAATAATGACACAGGATTTAAATTAGTTTATCAGGATATGCAATTTATTTTATCTCATTTATTATATATGGATGACATTAAACTATATGCTAACAGTAAAACCCACTTATTTAATTTAGCCGATATTACACAGGAATTTTCTCAAGATATACAAATGCAGTTCGGAATAGATAAGTGTAAAGTTCTCTCCATAACTAAAGGAAAAATTGAAAAGAATAATTATATGCTTCAAAATGGTGAATCGATTGAGTCTATAGAGGAACAAAGCACATACAAGTATCTAGGCTTTAAGCAATCCAGGCAAATTAATCAAAAAGAGACTAAGGCCGAATTAATAAACAAATTTAAATTTCGTCTTAACCTTATCCTTAAAAGTCACCTAAATTCTAAAAATATCGCAAAAGCTATAAATACGTTCGCTATTCCCGTCCTTACTTATTCATTTGGAATTATTCAATGGTCCCAAACAGATTTAAAAAAATTACAACGCATTATCAATACAAATCTAACTAAACATAGGAATCATCACCCGAAAGCTTGCATTCAACGACTTACACTACCACGCCGAGAAGGAGGTCGAGGTTTTATAGATATACAGAATTTGCACAATAAACAGATACATTCACTCCGACAATACTTCCACAACAAATCCGAACATTCATCCCTTCATAAGCTTATTACCGGTATAGATCACAAGCTCACACCGTTAAACTTGCATAATCCGCACTCACAACCAAATGAACAACTGACAAACCAAGAACAGAAGATAGCAACATGGGCAGAAAAATCACTGCATGGGAGACACCGATCCTATCTGTGCCAACTACACGTCGACAAAGACAAGTCGAACGAGTGGCTCAGAAAAGGTGAACTGTTTCCTGAAACAGAAGGTTTCATGATTGCAATACAGGACGAAACCATAGCTACCCGGAACTACATTAAATATATAATAAAAGATATCCATCAACCCACTGACCTTTGTAGACACTGCAATAGTACATCTGAAACTATACAGCACATCACAGGAGCTTGTTCAGCGCTTGTTCAAACGGATTATAAACACCGACATGATCAAGTCGCTGCCATAGTTCACCAACATTTAGCATCCCGATATAATTTCATATCCAAAATGGAGCCGTACTATAAATATAAACCTAAGACCGTTCTAGAAAACAACCACCAAAAGATATATTGGGATAGAACTATATTAACTGATAAAACAGTCCATTACAATAGACCGGATATTACAGTTCACGATAAAGAAACAGATACAGTATACCTGATTGATATAGCTATCCCGAATTCGCATAATACTCAAAAAACAGTATCAGAAAAACTAAGTAAATATCAAGATTTAGCCATAGAGATCAAAACCCAGTGGAAAGCAAAAAAAGTACATATTATTCCTATTGTATTGTCATCAACAGGTATCATACCAAAATCACTCATGCAAAGTTTAAATACATTACAAATGCCTCCATATATTTTACATCTGATGCAAAAAGCTACCATATTGAACACTTGAAGAATCACACGAAAATTCTTAACCTCAGCTAGCTTTTCATCTACTTACTTCATTTAATCATTTTTCTTCTTCTATCGCTTGGCCATGGCCCGCTTTAGTTGAAATACTTACCCTCAAGAGAGGAGAAAAAATATAAAAAGAAATAATAATAATAAAGCTTTATTTAATTCCGTACAAATAAATTCTACTGCAATGCCGTACATTACCGTAATTTTCTATTGCAATGTTTAACAATTTCCTTTATACAGAAATAGTTATTATTGAAAATTAAAAAAGAAATAATAATTAAATTAAGTAACAAAATTATAATAATTAAAATTCAACAAAACTAATATATTAAAATTATAGAAATTTAAATCTAAACAACAATTTCATTCATGCAGTAAAATAATAAATCAATACATACTTACTTATAATAAAACTATAAAACAGGTCTGAGTCTGTACTAAAGAGTTATTGAAGAAAAAAAATATGGGGTCTTTATAGGGTCAATAGTATAAAATAAAATGTATATGCGATAATTGAATTTCTCTGACATTTATATAACGCATAAATAAAATGTAGGCATTTATGTACTTAACGGTATAGTAGAAGATCTACAATCGTAGAAGGTATTATTTTTATTGACATAAGTACATGTTATTTTGCACAGATAAGTTCTTATCGCATACAAGTAAGTACTATGTATTACGAAAGTAGATAATCACATCATAAAGTAATTTTCTTAAGTACCTATACTTAAAATATCAGCTATAGTCCAAGAGCTTATCTACAAATAACTTCATCAATTTAGATTTTCAAGAAATATTTATCTATTACAGAAAGTTATAAAAAGAAAAATCACTTATAATTATGCATGTTTAGTAAGGTATCCGTAAATGTCTATGCAAGTGTGGTAAATATTTTTTTTTTTGCTATAAAGTACTTATTATTTCCAACTTGAACACAACATGAATGGCGAACCAGATCAGGGGAGGCTTTTGCCCAGTAGTGGGACACTTAAGGCTTTTAAAATAAATCATTTCCAACTTCATTAAAGGGAAGTAAGTATTGTTTTGTTAAATATTGTCAATGCAAAGATTTAAAAGATTCAAACATTTATTTGCCAACTATGAGTCATAAATACAATATAGGTGTTACGTATAACTTTTGTTCTTATCATAGCAACTCAGCGAGTATTGCAAATGTGGATAATTACAATAATAACAGATACTTTACATAAAACAATTTCGATTACATATATAAGGTTTCAATTCAGTGTACATTTAGTAGGTCGGTTTATACCTCTGACTCTGACATAATTGCCAAAATCAATCCAAAATGACATAAAATATGAGACACGTAAATTTACGGCATTTTATTATATTTATCTAATATTTGGAATGACTGCTAAAACGAGGTTGCGGCGGTTTGTTATAAGTAGTGAAGGATAAGCCAATGTAATTAAAAACACGCTGCACTGAAATATGCACCGGGATCTCAGACTATACAATTGTATTGTAATAAAAGAAGCTGACGCAAATCGCTGGACCAGCGGAGAGCATTACTCGGTCATTGACACTCATTATCTTATCTTGTTGTTATTGATTTCTAACTCTAAATATTATTACTATAGAAGGGATATGCGTACGTGCGTACGCACCCAACGCACTAAATTTTAATTAAGTTTTAATTGATAGAGAAAATAAAAAGTAAATTTCCAAGTAAATTTAAAGAAAGCGTGAACTTTAGTTCTAACTTTAGTTTAGTTAACCGCAATATAATTTGTGGAAAAGACAACTCAAATTTTGACATCTAGAATTATGGCCCATTCCACCACTGCTATGGTCCATTGACTGCCTACCATTCAAGTCCAGTAATAAATACTTAGTTCCTTATATAAGTAAGACACTTATTTTGTTAAAAGTCTTTGGAGAAAATGCAGCAGTGGAGTTTGTTGCGCCGACTTGCGCCCCCTCTTCTCCACTTGCGCTTCAGGGGCGTTAGTAACCTTAGCTTTTTAAGTAATTTTCTGACGCCAACTAAGTAATTTTATAAGTATATGTATATATATATATATATAAAAGTTTATTTAAAATGCTTTTATATAAGTTTATTTAAAGTGCCAATTTAAAAAACATTTGACTTTGATATAATCACAGGTAGGTAACTATAATACTACCTTAGTAAATTCAGATTTCTGTAAACAAGTAAATTATCCATTTAACGTCGTGAAAGTTTTCATTTCATAATTTTTTTGAAACGATTTTTCTTTTTATGATTACAGGAACAAATTCAGTGTATGCTACTTGCAATCGAGGTAAGTTCAACAGTTATTAAGTAGACAAAGTTATTCAGAATTTGACTGACTTTCTCCTACCTTTGATACCTCGCTATCAAATTGCCTTATAGATAAGCGGAAACTAAATTTTAATGAGGGATGCAAATAACATAGTAGCTTTGATTTGGCTTTCGAATGCAACTTGCAAGTACTGTCAACAAATCAATCTATTTATTGCAAATTCGGCGTTATCCCCTCCGATTAGAGATCCATTCAATGTAACTGACATGAAGACTATACCTTTAGGAGCAGTGCGTGCCAGTTTGAGGTTATAAACTAGGTCACAATAAACGTTTACGACATGATAAACTGAATAATGAAGACGAACGCAACTTTCGGCTTGTATACGATATCATTTGATTTATTTGTTGGGACAAAGGAAAATCCCAATGAAACATTTTCATGTTAAAGCTTTGACTCTACGAATCCTGGATTTTCTTCATAATTAAGACTCTTGTTGATATTATTATGACTGAATACGTTAGTTCTTTTACTAACGAAACGGCAAAGCAACATATTTTGACTAAGGTCACAGAGACGGCTCTTTATAGAAACGGAGCGTCATATACTACTACTACAAATAAAACTGTACACGTCAATGTGTGCGTTTTCATAGTCATAGCGTCCCAATACGCACAAGAACGGGGGAGAAGTGCGGGGGGTGCCATATTGCGGGAGGGGCGGGGAGTTTCCTTTCTGTACGTAGTACTTATATTAATTCTGTGCTAAGGTGTAGAGTTTGGGAAGTAAGGGCTCGTAGAGTTAGGGTGGTAGAGTAAGAAACTTGGCTCTACATGAGATCTGATAAATTCATGACAGTGCTAACCATATGGTCTCCATTTGACAACACTGTACATGAAAATGTCCTTGGTGGGATACTTTTATTTGAAAAGCAAACTAGTAGTTTAATATCTTACCAAAAAAAAAATAGAAACTTTGAATAGTTTTGGCGTGGCCCGGTTTCCGAAAAGCATGACATGCTTTTTTTTTCAAAATTCAATACTTGACACATTGTGTCAAGTATTGAATTTTGAAACAGTTTTATATTTACGTAAAATTAGCTCTCTCAACCTATTTTCTTTTTACTTTTCTCACAGTTTGACTGATAGAAAAAGCCAAAGCCTAGGCAAAATAATACAGTTACGCAATAAAAAAACATCCACTGCCATTGAAAGAGCTGACAACCAAGTCTTATCGTTGTTATTGTCCCAAAGCGGTGATTATGTCAGTCAGTAGATAAAATGATTGTACCCAACTCTCTCCTATGTAAAAAAATATGATATGAACCATGCACAGTCTATTAGATGCTAAACTTTATTAATTTAAACTTAAACTTTATTTTAATTTAAACTTTATATACTTCAGTAGTAGATACTAGATTGAACTTGATACAACATTTTTGCCATCGCGTCGGCTCGCCTCGGTTTTCACTCATTTCATCCCCAAAGGGGTGAGATTTCCATAATTCCTTTCTTAGTGCTCACTTAAATTACTTAAATATCAGAAAATATAATCAGTTTCCCTTCGCTAAAACCCATAAAAGTCAGAATAGTATATTCATTCTAGATTTCAATGTATGGAAAATTTGGCAAAATTATTTATCTTGCTTTATTGTATCTATGTATGAGTACATTAAAAAACACTACCCTCCCCCTCCCCTCGCCTTCGGCGTCCCCCCTTCCCCGTTGAAACGTGTCCCGTTTTACAAATTTCCTGAATTCTTTGGAAAACGTATAGCTTTGAAACTACGACTCGTATCAAAATAAATGTAAGAACTTATTTGTGGGTAATTTATTGATAAATAATGTAGCCTTTGATCATTTTGTCCTAACTTGTATAGTTTTCCTAAGAATTCAGGAAATTTGTAAAACGGGACACGTTTCAAGGTGACGCCGAAAGCGGGGTTAGGAGGAGGGTAGTGTTTTTTAATGTACTCATACATAGGCATAACACAGATACAAAAAAGCATGATAAATAATTTTGCCGCGAAATAATCTTAAATGAATAGACTAGAAGTAAAATACTGACATGTCATCGCGACAGAAGCCCCTAAAAAAATTAAGATTGATATAAAGATGGAGATGGAAAAATCTTGCTTACAATTAGTTAATAAAAACAAACAATAATTTATCTTTGTTTGATAAACACCGTTTATTTAGAGTTATGTTAAACAAAATATTCTAATTATAAACAATAATACTAGGTATAATTTAAAATAATATAAATACAAAAATACAAATGTTTGTCACGTCAAAATGGCTTAACAGATTTCGATGAAATTTGGCACACAGATACAGAATAAAATGCTATACACATCTCTACTTTACTTTTATCTCTAAATTCCCACGGAAGCAGAGCCATAGGCACAGCTAGTTTTATCATAATAATATCAAGAGGTTATTAGTTAACGGTAGATAATTCAAAGTTCCAAAATCTTTAAAGTTTAGTTACTGCTTCGGTTCTGTTCCGCTGTTTGGTAAACTTAGCTCATTAACGTCAAACTTTTCAAAGCAAATGAATAACATGCCATTTCCTAAACCAAAGGAAATCAAGTATTTTACCAAAGTAATTAGTTAACTAATAGAATTAGAGGTTTATTAGCTGTACGCGGCTGATAAACGACTACGTGAAAAAATGCCTTCTTTAAAGTTGGTTTCGCTCCTGTGTGCTTTATGGCCTTATACAAAAATACATTTTCAAAGACAGGTAAAAATCTAAAATTAGTGCAATAAGACAACCGTCGTATAGAGAGGTCAAATCGATGGCAGAAGACAGGCATACATGGAAATTACTCCATCGACAAGAACGAAGTTCCTAAATTGATTGATTGATTGAAGAACATTTCTCCTTTATTATAAAAAATCTCCAAAACTACTTTACCGATCTTGATGAAATTTTGCACACTGTATGTAATTAGGTCTAACTTAAAAGATAGGATAGTTTTCTTTATCAAATATTCCATTACGACCTCAAATGACGACCTCCGTGGCCACGCCAGACTGCCACACCGGAGGTCCTGGGTTCGATCCCCGGTCAGGTCAAGATAGAAAATGACCTTTTTTAGATTGGCCTGGGTCTTGAATGTTTATCTATATATGTATTTGTCATAAAATATAGTATCGTTGAGTTAGTATTCCATAACACAAGTCCCGAACTTACTTTGAAGCTAACTCAATCTGTGTGATTTGTCCGTATTTATTTATTTATTACACAAAGCATCGGGAAGCAGCTATAATTATAAATTTACATAAGACAAATATCGTTTTAAATCTAAACCACGCATTATGTCTCCTATCTATGCTAAATTATTGTTGTTTATTATGTAAGTTATGGTCGTATCAATTCGGCCAGTGTGACAGACCTCACTAACTAACCAAATGTGTTTGTTCGTCTGGGCATCCGGGGGAATAGGTTATCACTACGATCGATTTATGTGTGTATTTTGAAATTGTTTCTAGAAAACAAATATTATTAGTATTATTACTAGTACTGATCCTTGGCTTCAAAATCTTCTCGATCTCCCCTTTCTTCCCCTTTTTTTTCTTTTTTTTTTCTTTTCTTTTTTTTCTCTCCTTTTTTTCTCCCTTTTTTCCTTTTTTTTGTATCCTTTACATGTTTTTGATGCAATAAAGCATTTTTACTTACTTTGCAATAAAGTATTTTTACTTACTTTGAAGAAAAGACATGAACGATACGATACTATCACTCATAAATGTAAAAAAAAATTCTATTTATATATCTTTCTTTTAACTAAAGATACTCGCAACCTTGAGTTATAAGAAAAAATAAATACCTACTTTAAAATTTCCGGGAAAATAAGTTGCAACTTCCCTTAGAAAATTTTGAGTTCCTTTTACAAGACTGAACAAAAGAGAAGTGTTTTGTGTTTTCAGGGTTCATGCATGTCTGTGTGTGAGTTGCTATATATTACGTTATCCCGAGTAACTATTACATATTTGTGAGTTTGGCTCATTGCGGTCAGAAACATAAATTTCACAAGTATCTAACTGGTATCGAATTGAACAGAAAGTACATAGAATACATTACCAAAAATAACCCTAGCATTTCGTGTCCCTGGCTTCGATTTCAGGAGCTTTTGATGCGAATCAGTTAACCGAACATCCCCTAAATATAAATCTGCCGTGAATACGAATCGTTGGTTTGGCTACGAGTATATTTCCGCAATTCGTGACGTTCTCGCATGTCGGATCCGCGAACTTGCCGCCAATAAATAATGTTTTATGTCATATGTCAGCAGCCATCTTGCTTTGCCGGTTAAATCCGAGACAACTTTACCGTAACGTGGCCCTTACTTGTACTTGCAGTAAAATGAAAGAGGTTACAGAAGAGGCTTGTGATTTTAGCTATGGTGAGTACGCGCAGTGTACTATTGTCGTGATGATATTTTGAATCTTTTTTGTTTTATAGTAAGCAAACGGGCATGTGACCTTCGGTCACCTCGTCTGCACACCAGGGGTGTCACCAAGGGTGCCGCTTCTAATCTTTTCAAGCCCTTTTTAAAGTACTCAAGGGAGTCTTATAAATTTGAAACCGAATAAATATGTACTTAATTAACTAAACGAAATGTTTCTTTGGATAAAATCTTAGGATTCCAGAGATGAAATTAAATTAAATTTCATAGACAATCGCTGTGTTTTCACAGATTACTTCAGAGCAGTCAAAGAAATGAATAAAAGACGGTTTTAATCATGAGAATGAAGGGATTTATTTAATTATTTATTTAACCTTTATTGCATAAATACAATTGTAATGGAACAATACCAGTTGACCTTTGGGGTAAACAGAGAACATATGGAAATCTACCAAACTTTGGGAATTAGTTGGTACAATAAATACAGGTACTAACTTGATATTGTACGGACTTAGAGTTACATAAATAAGAGATTCATTTCTGTAACTAGTATATTCTGTGTCCTCTGTAATGCCGAAATTTCCATGCAGGTTGTTTTTACTCCGGCGAATTTTTACGGGCGGTAAAAAAATGGGAATGCTTGATTATCGATTGTGCCATGTTGTGCTTACCGCCGATCTCGATTCCGGCAATCGGTAATCGAGTGGTGCATTACTCGGATTGTAGCATCAAGTGATGGGTTGGGCGTTAACAGCAGACACTCCAATTAAGTTCTTTTTATTTTTTTTGAGAAGAGGTAGGCAAATGATGTAAGTTTGACGCTGTAGGTTTAACAAAGCTAAACAATATTGTTCTTAACAAGTCATCTTATATATAGAGTAGTGGTAATGATATCTACGTGATACTGTTTGACGAAATTGCTCTATTGAGAAATACATTTGTCTTATTACTCAGTCACGCATAAAGTATTGTAAATTAATAAGATTACTACGTGACCTGTACATAATATCAATTCTACCTAAACTGAATTATTTTATTTTCCAAAAATAGGTATGTTTATTTAATCAAATGTTTACAGAATTAACTTAATGACTACACTACATAATTCATATATTTTGGACAACCTAATTAATTTAGCTAAATTTGCGAGCCGTTTCGAGCAGGGTAGGGGTTATCATTATTTTATTTTTTCACGTGTATTAGCATGTGTAGTGCTTTTATCTTATCTAATTTTTAATTCTATACGCCACTGGTTGTGTTTCACACAAATTTATACAATAATTCTGGAGATTTCTACTATAAATAAATAATGGAGACCATCATTAAACAAACCCAATAGTTATTTCTCTGTAACGCTCTTGGCACGACGATCACCAGTATGTTTGTGTAAAAGAAATTATTTTTAACAGAAGAAATTAAAAATTCAGTACCTAATACTTAATTTTAAATGAAGCCTAATTTAGACTGTCTAATAACCATTATACGACAAATGAAGGGTCCAATTTCAAAGGTACATTAAATTCGGTAACCACATTAATTTTTCCGTTTGCAAATTGTCTCATTTGCCATTTTGCTTTTATTTCATTTTGCTTGTCACGCACCAATAGTTTTCATTTACTAATTTTTGCGTGGCCTTGGCGATGATTATGTTATTTACGTGTTTATGTAAAAAAAGTGATCACAGAAATCTTTCGGAGCATAGATCAACACGGACACTCTTCCATCCTTGTTGCTCCAGTCATTTATTGCAGTGCTGAAGGTTGGGTTTAGATATCTAAACAAACTCGAGAGTTTAAAAAGTTAACAAATTAAAATATTTCGTCATTTATTGCAACTAACTAAGCCAAGTATTGACATGGAAATTTGGATCTTTATCTATAAAATAATCAATTGACCTCTTTCCTGTTCAAAGAGCAATGTATGTTTGTTTATTTGTTTGTTACCTCTTCACACTTTATCTACCGAACCAATCTTCCTGAAATTTCGCATACACACAGTTAGAAGTACTGAGAAGGATATAGGGTACCCGCGGGCGAAACCGCGGGCAAAAGCTAGTCTATTATAAAATCAAATTAAAAATACCTCTTCCCTGTTCAGAGAGCAATTTATTTATATTTTTTTTTATTTGATGTGTTAGTGGCCAGTAAAGGTGACATATCATACACCTCTACTGGCCACTAACACACACATCAAATAAAAAAAAAGACAAAATATTTATCCTCCTAACCCTTCGAGCAACAAGGACTTCCGCGCGCGGCCCGGAAGGGAGGCGCCATAGATGTCTTTCCCCTCTGGCAAAGCTTAGGTCCAGGTGGACTTGAGCGTTTATAAAAACTGTTTGCATTCGGACTTTTCGCTAGACAGAATCCATCAGTCAGTGTGAATGACACATAGGCCGCAATACAAAAAATTCCGAATTGTTCAATTTTGTGCTGCAAAAAGAGGTCTGGGACATCTATTTTACAGAAAAATGGTGTTACATTTCTCTAGTAAGTAAATTCTTATCATATGATTATAAATTAAACAAAAATTCAAACAATTTATTATAATGTCATTGTTGGATTTGTTTACCAACATCAGTCCGGTCGCCTATAGAAACACGGATTTGTCGAGTGATAATTCCGTCCAACATCTAGATTTAGTGATGTTACTTTGCTTACATTGTGTGTTGTAGTCCTGTATCGATAAACTGCGATAGGTATAGTTTTAAATTGTTGTTTGTTGTAACGTGTATTTTCTTATTTTTTTACAGCTTTCCTAAAAATACCTACTTAGAGATGTGTGTATGGAAAAACTTGTGCAACAACTAGCAAACCTGGGATGCCAAAAAGACAAGTCCCGTTTGTTTAGCTCATTATATGGCATCTGATTTTCACGAATGGTGTAAGTCAGCTCGAATGAACATGACAGTGATGTGTCAGAGAAAATTACTAGAAATAGTTAAGATATACATACATACATATTATCACGCCTTTTTCCCGTTGGGGTAGGCAGAGACTAGCGTTAAGATATATTTAGATAATTTAAATTTTATAAGTATTCCTTTCTTGTCTTTGTGGTACTTGACTAATAAACGTGATAACTTTGCAACTCTGATTTTATTTATTACTAGCTTTCACCCGCGGCGAAACAGTGGACAGTGCTTTCCTACGGGAACAGTGCTCTTTCCCGGGATGAAAGGTACCCTAACTCCTACTCCGTATTTCCAGCTATGTGTATGCGAAAATTCAAGAAAATTGTTTCAGTAGACAGTGTCAAAAGGAACAAACAAACAATCTTCAAACTTTCGCATTTATAATATATAGTTAGGATTATGCTAAGTCTGCGAAGTGCACCAATTGCGAAATCCACCTTTTGTTCGAGTGTACGTTTTGCGAAGTACACATTCTTCGTCCGACCCACAGATAGAACCACTAGTATATAAAAATACAAATTACTGCTAGAGCCCCGGGTATGTCATTCATAAGAAGGTATCTGTGGCTAAATTGACTCGATAAATAGCAATTGTACACTGTCAATCACCACATTGGATCGAATGCTGGAAGCATTCGCCGTTAATATGCGTTACAGACGATTTAGACAATAGAAACAATGCACAAACCACTTACCACGTAGGCAGGCTTCTAGCACGATTCCTCACGAATAGTTCTTCCTTTAGACACCTGGCCGGCCAGCCACACACGATTATAAAGTTCCAAAAACACTGTTGAGCACTTGAAGTTTGATTAGGATAATTGAGTAAAAAAGATGTAATGTTTGGTGCGCGCGCGCGTTCGATTCAACGTCCAGACTCAGAATAGTTTACTGGTTCTGCCACCAGCCTATGGCGCTGATCTCTCAGACACCGGTAGGATCTGCGCATGCGCCAGCGGAAGTCCGGGCGCCCCATTGGCTAAATAGAACTGCAGCACAGCGAATTGTGATGGTTGATAAGTGCATCGGTAAGGCGCGCGAAATTCAAATTGAAAGGTAAACAAGATTTGCGTTGAAAACGGAACATTCCGCCCACCAAAATACCAATAGGATTTTCCCAGAGTAAGAATAAGAAACGGTAATTAACGATAAATATGTTTAAGTTATTATTCTAAACTTAAAAGCTAACAAATGATAAGTTGAAACGATTATACGGAGGGTAGAGGACATAGTTTGACCAAAGGTCTCTTAAGCGAGTGATCCCTGGCTGTTCTAACGGTTGCGACTCGAACTACCCCATCAGGGCCAGGATGCAAGGAAACAACTCGTCCTAATGCCCATTGAAGAGGAGGCCGATTGTCCTCTTTTATAAGTACGATTGAGTTTACAATTAACGGTGTTGAGTCCGTGGTCCATTTTGCTCGCTGAGTTAACCCATGTAAATATTCATTTTTCCAGCGTTTCCAAAATTGTTGTTGAAAAGATTGGATAAGTTGCCATCGATTTAGTCGATTGATTTTTACGTCCTTGTAGTCGAAGTCAGGAACTGCTGTAAGAGGTTCCAGCGTTAAAAAATGACCGGGCGTAAGAACGTTCAAATCGTTGGGATCCGAGCTCAATGGACACAAAGGCCGCGAATTTAAAATTGATTCGATCTGAGCGAAGAGTGTGGTAAGCTCTTCAAACGTTAAGACCTGATCGCCAACAATACGGTACAAATGACTCTTTGCGGCTTTGATTTGGATTTCCCACACCCCTCCAAAGTGGGGAGCAGAAGGTACGTTACGTTTAAAATCTATTTTTTCCGCATGAGAGGCTTGTTCGATACCTGACGCTAGTTGTGAACTTGCACCAACGAAATTCGTACCGCAGTCAGAGTGAATAACATTGCAGCGGCCGCGACGAGAAACGAAGCGACGCAATGCCGCGATGAAGCCGTCAGTCGATAAAGTAGAAACCACCTCAAGGTGCACTGCTTTTGTGCTCAAGCATACGAATAAACACAAGTACGCTTTATCGATTTTAGCACCACGATGAAGCCCGAGCTTAATTCGAAAAGGCCCTCCTAGATCGACACCTACGACAGAGAAGGGTTTTGCCTGATTGACACGAAAGGCCGGAAGGTCGCTCATAAAGGGTTGCAAAGGTTTCGGTTTAAGACGGTAGCATCTTATGCATCTTGAAAGATGATGACGTACAGCATGCTTTGCCGCAAGTATCCAAAACTGTTGTAAGATCAGATAGTTGGTTGTGTTCAGACCGGGATGAAAATTGTTTCGATGAATAGATTCGATTACAGCGGATGTAAGAACACTCTTTTTGGGCAATAATGCGGGATACTTCTGTTCGAAGTCAAGATCGGAGTGCGCTAGGCGCCCGCCTACTCTGAGTATACCCTGCTCGTCCAAAAACGGGTTTAGTTTACGAAAACTACGAGGTAACTGTATCTTTGATTGTAATTTGGATATGACATCCGAAAAACAACGTTGTTGGAAATGTTTCACGATAATTAGTAACGCACGATGACGCTCAGCGTCCGTTACGAAAAGATTATCTGATCGCGGAACAGTGTTACGCATGTTATTACAAAACCTGCGAACGTAAGCGATAATGCGACAGATTTTATCTAAAGAAGAATATTTTTCGAATAGTCGATCAATTATAGAAGTTTGGTTTACGCTTTCGATTTGATCCGAAACGAGAACTGTGGTGCGACGCTGCTCAGAGAGCACCGCATTGTCGTCGTTTGAACGATTTCTCGATGTATCGATTGGCCACTCAGACTGTGGTTGAGACAACCACTCTGGGCCCGCCCACCATAGGGCATTGTTCAGCAACTCGTGAGGCAATTGCCCACGCGAACAAACATCTGCAGGATTTGTGACAGATGGTACGTGCCTCCAGCACTCGGTCGGCACGATATCTTGAATGTGACTTACGCGGTTTGCAACGAATGTCACCCAGCGAGAAGAAGGAGCTCGCAACCAGGACAAGGTAACGGTGGAGTCACACCACACATAAGTGTCATGAACAGGAATTCGCAGCGTGCCCTTGACAAATTTGATAAGGTCTGCGAGCAAAAGTGCACCACACAGCTCTAGGCGAGGTAACGATTGACGTTTCAAAGGAGCTACACGAGCCTTAGCACAAACGAGAAAGACGCGAACGGAGCCGTCAGACTCGGTAACGCGCAGGTATATAACGGCGCCATATGCTGCTTCGGAGCTGTCACAAAATCCATGCAGTTGATATGATTGAGCGCTATCGGTAGCGTATTTACGTGGAATCTTAAGATTCCTAACTTGAGGAAGCTGTTCGGAGAACTTTTCCCATAGAGAGATAATTTCCGGTGGGGGCTTATCGTCCCATGAAAGACCTAGAATCCAAAGCTTTTGAATAAAGCATTTAGCTTGAATTGTTAAAGGAGATAGAAAACCCAGAGGATCGAAAATTCTGGCAACCTCACTCAGAATCGTTCGCTTGGTGCACGGTTGATTAGATGGATTTACGGTAAAGACGAACGAATCCGAAGCAGGCTCCCACTTAAGGCCCAGAACTTTGATAGTTGTGTCTTCAGTTTCGGTAAAAGTGATTGCTTCTGAAAGACACGCCTCCGCGGGAAGATCGCTAAGTAGCTCGGGTCGGTTACTCACCCATTTTCGGAGCTCAAACGAGCCAAGACCGAAAAGAGCGATGAGTTGAGTTTTGATTTCTCTGGCGTCCTTCAGCGATGAGCTTCCGGATATGACGTCATCAACGTATATGTCGGAAGTTAAAACGGTTTTGGCCTTTGGGTACTTGTGACCCTCATCGTTGGCCAGTTGCTGAATAGAGCGGCACGCCAGGAATGGAGCGGAAGACACTCCGTACGTTACGGTATTTAATACGTACTCTTGAAGAGGCTCATCTGGGTGAGCTCGCCAGAGAATACGTTGATAATCACGATGTTGAGGAGCTAGGTTGATTTGACGGTACATTTGGCGCACGTCTGCCATGAAGACAATTGCGTGCTCACGGAAATGAAGAAGGATCTCTACGATATTTGATTGTAGCTTCGGTCCCGTCAGCAGCGAGTCGTTTAGCGATTTGGAAGTTGCATCTTTAGCCGAGGCGTCGAATACAACGCGAAGCTTCGTTGTAGCGCTGTCGGGACGTAGCACACAATGGTGCGGTATATAATACTTGCCTTGATCCATTTGCTTGGCAGGTACCAGAGTCATGTGACCACTGTCGATATAGTCAGTCATGAACTCCACGTATTGTTGGTTTAAATTGTGATCGCGATACAGACGCCTTTCAATGGCATGAAAGCGTCGTAAGGCTATCTCTCGAGAACCTTCAAAGACTGGCTCCTCGTCGTCCTTGAAGGGGAGACAAACTACATATCTACCTGTCTCGTCACGGTAGTGATTACTGAGAAAACTATTTTCACAGCGTTGCTCTTCTGGGGTCAATCGGGAAGATTGTGGAACGTTATCGATTTCCCAGAAACGTTGAACAATTTTGTTTAAACTATCGTCTACGGTAGAAGGGGCTACTCCTAGTAGACTGGACGATGCGAGTCTGGACTTCCCAAGAAGAAGCCAGCCGAAGACTGAGTTGAAAGCTCGCGGTTGAGAGGCGTTACCCTTCAGACGTTGTTCGAGAAGTGACTCAGCAAAGACGTCGGCACCTAACAAGACGTCGATTGGACCAGGGATGTCAAAACCAGGATCAGCTAGCGGTAGTGTTTTGACCTCCTCCCATCCTTTCGTATTTAGCCTTGCTATCGGTTGATCTCCGCAAATGCTCGGTATGACGAGCATTCCCAGACGAAACTTTACGTTACAGTTGGTGCCAATGTCGCATGTAACAAAGCCACTGACTGAGGCAGGGCTGCCCCCTAACCCATAAACGTTGATATTACCAGTTATAGGTTTTAGATTTAATCGTTGAGCGGCGTGAGCCGTGAGAAAATTGTTTTGACTGCCGGTGTCAAATAACGCGCGAAATGTATGAAATTCACCAGAAGCATCACGAATCTGGACGAGAGCTGTTGCCAGTAACACGGTTGTGGTTACGGTTGGATCAGACTGAGTTAACGAATCCTTAGCCACTAAGGTCGCCGAGCTTGCCGCCGGCTCCTTATGTAGCAAAGTGTGGTGTTTACGTCTACATTGTCGACATGAAAACATTGATGTGCACTCTCGCACTGAATGGGATGCGTTAAGACAATTGTAGCACCATTTCTTTTCAGTGGCCACAGCCATGCGCTCATCTATTGATTTTGCCAAAAAATCATTACAGGCCGAGATGTGATGTTCATTACGACAGTAGGCACATTTACGAATCGGAGTGCTCGAATTGTGAGCAGGTTTCGCTTGTTGTTTATCACCAACATTTTTATGAGTAGTGACGGTGGGAGCGACAAGCGAATGCGTGACGTTATGTCGCTTGAACTTCTGTGAAGTTCCCGGTGTGTCCTTTGAAACGTTAGCGGTTTTATTGGTAACATTCGAAAAGTGCGTGTCGCGAATTAATGCTTCACCTTTAGAGTGTAAGAATGCCCTTAAATGGTTATACTGTGGAAGCTCAATATCGGTATGTTTTTCCTCAAACTCGCGTCTTAATTTGGTATCGAGTTTGGCCAGAACATTATAACAAAGAACAAAATCCCATTTATCGGTAGGTAATTTTAAAGTTTTTAAAATTGTTAAGTTCTCATCGATCGTGTCTAAGGCGCGTCGAAAATCTTGAGCGTTCGAAGTCTTTAAACTAACGTCCAAGATATCACGCCAGCACGTAAACGCTAATTCGCGTTTATCTTCATAACGGGACTTGAGAGCCTCGTACGCACTTAAATAATGTTCACTTGCAACAGGAAAAGTTCTAATGAACGATAAAGCATCACCACTTAAAACTGACACGAGATAGTGAAATTTCTCAATATTACATAAGGAGGTAGAATCATGTATCAACGCGTTATAAGTTGCAATGAACTCAGGCCATTCCTTGATAGCACCGGAAAAAGTTGGCAACGAAATTTTTGGTAACCGCATATTTCCACTGTGCGAACCGGTCAATGAATTATGTTTCGAAGTGTCAGCTTGTTGAGATGAACGTTGTTCAAATTTTCGTTGAATTGCCAACACTTGAAAATACAATTCGTCAAATCGATCCTGAAGTTCATCGTCCTCCTCATCGGCATCATCCTTAAGAAGGTCCAAAATAATAAAATGGGAGTCATGAAAACTATCAGCAATCGTTTTTATTTCATGACAATATGAAAGAAATAACCCTACTTGTGATTCATCGGTATTGGCTAAGGTACCTACTTCCAAAGCCTTCGTTAAGCGATTATATGCTATAGTTCGTTTACGTCGCAAACTGGGCAAATTATTAATAGTGTACGTATTTTCGATACCCTTTTTAATAGTAGGTTTAGATTTACGCCTTGATAATAAAGACATAATTAATATCAAAACAATAAAACCTGATAGCAACAAATATTCGGATTCGATAAAAAAGTTTAGTTGCGAACGTCTTCAGCGAGACCGCGTTCACAAGAATCGACGAGAATCACTGGGGCGGTATTACACGACAACAGGTAATATTATCACCTCGGTCACCTGAGTTTTAAATTGAAATAAATTAAATTGATAAGGATGAATTAAATGAGCGTTAGGAACACTAAAAACGGTTTGCGATATTCGTTAATGTACGGTAAATAAAAAAAATAAAAATCAGTTTTTTTGTAAAAACAAAAAACTATGATTTTTAACCTAAAACGGTAATAATGAAAATGTGAACGCACCAAAATTCGTTGAAAATATGATACGATAAACGATACAACGTCACGATAAAAAATATTTCGTAATTTGAAACGAAATAAATTTTCGATAAATAAATATCAAGAGGAAACGTTGAACGGTTGGAAAAAAGTAGTCGAGTTATAACGAACTATCAACATAAAATTATGAGAAGGTGGATTTGCAATATTGTATTATTGCGAACGGTAAAACGGTAGATAATTTTATGCTAATAAGTATAAAACGACAAAAGAATTTATTTTCAACAAATATTCTAGAAACTGATGGAAGCCATCTTAAATCGATAATCGGTAGGTAAGGTACTCAACAAAACAAAATGGAACAAAGACTTGTTTTCCGATTAGTAATTGAAACAAAATGTTATGTTTATTCGTTTTAGCTGTACTAGTAAGTATAATAAGCGTGGAATACGGTAAATGAAGTAGCAATTACTAAATCGAATTGGTATTTGGCGGCAGACTGAAGGTAGGTATCCAAAGTTCCCGGGTTTCGGCACCAAAAAATGTGGCTAAATTGACTCGATAAATAGCAATTGTACACTGTCAATCACCACATTGGATCGAATGCTGGAAGCATTCGCCGTTAATATGCGTTACAGACGATTTAGACAATAGAAACAATGCACAAACCACTTACCACGTAGGCAGGCTTCTAGCACGATTCCTCACGAATAGTTCTTCCTTTAGACACCTGGCCGGCCAGCCACACACGATTATAAAGTTCCAAAAACACTGTTGAGCACTTGAAGTTTGATTAGGATAATTGAGTAAAAAAGATGTAATGTTTGGTGCGCGCGCGCGTTCGATTCAACGTCCAGACTCAGAATAGTTTACTGGTTCTGCCACCAGCCTATGGCGCTGATCTCTCAGACACCGGTAGGATCTGCGCATGCGCCAGCGGAAGTCCGGGCGCCCCATTGGCTAAATAGAACTGCAGCACAGCGAATTGTGATGGTTGATAAGTGCATCGGTAAGGCGCGCGAAATTCAAATTGAAAGGTAAACAAGATTTGCGTTGAAAACGGAACAGTATCCATATTTCCATACCTCCTTAGCAATAAATATTATAAATGCGAAGTAATACTGTTATACTCACGGCTAAACCACTCCACAGATTTTATTAAAGCTATTGATTATATAGTTGAAGGCCCGAGAAATTCGATAATTTAAAATTCATCGATAATGCTGAATTACATTTTTGCCATTCACTATTGAAAACAAAGTCAAAAATATGTTAATGTGTGTTCTGTCTAGAGATGGGCATTTACCCGATAAATTTCCGAGCCTCGGAAATTTATCCATTTATACCCATATTTTCCCAGGAATTTTTAATTTATACCGGGTAAAAATTAAAATCAATTAAAATGTTTGTAATTACGATATTTTACAATATATCGTTAAGATTTATTATGAAATAAGCACATATTTAGTTTTTAAATTAAGTACTGTGTATAAAAGTACTTATAAAGTGTACAATTTAGCCCGGGAAGTAGTGTCATCCAATGTATGGAACCTGCAAATTTTGGTATCGGAAGAATTCACTTGGCACAGGTGTTATATACATGAAGTTAAGCTAATTTAGCCCGGTAGCCTTCCACCCCCCCCTGGTGGGTAGGTAGGAGGGGCATTCAAAGGTACACGCCGCCGCGCTTTAGTTAAAAAATCATATCAGCTTCTATTTACCTACCACCTCGAGTTTGGTGTCATTTTCTAGTAAATCAGGCATGAGGAATTCATTTTTGAGACATTTAGTATATAGTTTAATAGAAAAAAAGGAAAATATTGACGAAAATATCAAAATCAGTTTGTTATTTTTTTTATTCAACTGTCAATATTTTTGAAAATCCTGAATTTTGTGCAAATAAAAAAATACTATATTGAAGAATATTTATCTAGCTTTTAAAAAATATATACTTTAATATATAAAGTTATCATAGATGTTTCTGAAAAAAATCGGACATGGTACGCGGCGGTGCCTAGGAACTTTTACAGTAGTCTAGTTTCTCATCCTTTTGTTGACATATTAATTTTGTTTTATATGCAAAATATACAGAATATGTACTTTACTTAGTTATTGACTGTCTCTTATGGTCTGATGAATAAATAATAGTATTTTTAGGGTTCCGAAGTAAACATGGAACCCTCATAGTTTCGTCATGTCTGTCCGTTTGGCTGTCCGTCCGTCTATCCGAGACTTAGGTCAGAGACTATTAATGCTATCAAGTTGTAATTTGGTAAAGATATACTTATTAATTACGCGGATAGAAATGTAGAATAAAATCATGAAAAAAAATTTTTTTTAGGGCGGTTCCCCTACGGCTAAAGAGGGGATGATTTTTTTTTATCTCGATTATACCATCGTGTCGGGTATCATTTGATAGGTTTTTCAAAAATATTATGAGTGTGTGAACATCATATTTTGATTTAGGGATCCGTTTGTGAAATATTTGACTTTAAAGTGCAAAATTTTGTTAAGAGTCAAGTGTCCCCCCTTTCGAATAGGAAAATAGTTGTCGGTGGATACGGGAAAAAGTCATGATACGTAGTAAAGATAATGAATTTAAAAGGAAAACTATCACTATTATGTAGGCTTTACACTTTAACTAGTAATAGACGATAAACTTACAAAATCGATTTTAGTATGAAAAATATTTGTAGGAACATACGTATTTAAAATCTATTTAAAATCTGACTTTAAATTGCTATCTTCTACTCATCATCGTGACCTTCGTTCTTCCAATAAACTCACTCTCGCTATTCCTTTTCACCGTACCGGTTTTTATTCCAACTCTTTCGCCGTTACGGCAACCAGACTCTGGAACGCGCTCCCTGACTCCATCAAAACTGCCCCGAGCCGTGATTGTTTCAAAGCCCGGGTGTTCAGGCACCTACTTGCGCAAGACTAGTTCCCTCGCTGCCTAACTATTTTATTTTTCAGTAGTATTCTATGTATGTATTTATTTATGGTATTATTTATTTATATTATATGTAATGATATTCTTATATGTCATATTAGCTATATATATATGTATTACTATGTATTATATATTTTATGTTACTCTTATTTTGTCTCCCCCCCGTCTCGTCTCCAACAATCCCTTTATTAGACCCACTTAAGTTCTCTGTTTACCCCAAAGGTCGACTGTTAGATAATGCTTCTGCATTAAGTCCACCTATTGTGCCATACATTGTGTTTGTACAATAAAGGTTAAATAAATAAATAAATAAATATTTCATTGAATATGATGGTATGGTATATATACATTGTATTATAGTCATTACTTAAATAAAGCTGGGAGTTAATTTGAGTTGATGTATCCACATTTGTACAGAGTAGGCAGGCACCTTCGGAACTCTATAATGGTGGTTCGATACGGACTTGACCAATTATTTTATTATATTACCGACATTTTCCACCACAGTGGCATAATTTGGTTCATTTTAATTGAATTTTGACAGCTGCACCTAACACCGCACCGTGGCTTGCACCGAATCAGTTCACGACAAGCGGTAGCAGCAACTGGTGCAATAGTCCACTTTGGTTTCCATTTATTTAATTCCATTTCCTATCCCAAATCCGCAAGTGCGCTGTTCTCTAAAAAAGACTGATAGCTAGAGAATGTTCCGCCGATGGAAGCCAGTTCTCGGCTGCATCTCCTAAGAGCTATTTACTAGGGTGTGCATGTAGAGTGTGCTGTGCATTGTGGACTCCTACTTGTCAGAAAGGCACGTCGAGTACCCAGGGAAAGACGGATGGCGATGCTGGGAAATGTCATGTGGCGTTCCGCATCCCATGCCCTATGTTTTTATCGTCCTAGAATGCACCGCCAGAAAATGCGAGCATAGTGGTAGGTGGGGTCAATATCGCTATTGGTGGAACTATGAAGTACCTCGCCTGAATGAACCCTAGAACTATGAAGCCTAATCCTGGATGCCAAATGGAAGTTCTCCGATCATTTCAAGAATATGGCTCCGAAACTCTTGAAATCGGCATCTGCGTCGTCCAGGATACTGCCTTATAAGACCCAATACACCCGCGCGACGCCTCTATACTGGTGTCGTACGGTCGATGGCATTATATGGAGTCCCAATATGCGCAGATGATTTAAAAAAGGAGAGCATAATGTTGTTGCGAAGACCCCAAAGGGCTATCTGTACAATACGAGGATATCGCACAGTTTCTGCAGACGCTGCTTGTATTCTTGTTGGGTCCTTGCCATGGGATCTAGAGGCAAAAATTCTTTCTGGGGTTTTTATGGCGTGAAGAAAATCGCGCCCTAGGTCACAATAAAGCATAGATATTTAGCGAGACTACAATGCCAAAGAAAGAAGAGGCAGAGCAACAACGAGAAGCTCTGTCGGCCGGGCCGGAGAAGAAGGGCCTATGCCCATCTTATGCCCCCCTGATAATGGCTGGCGATGGATGGTAATCGGTCCATCGTCCGCGTTTTTAAGAGGCTATTATTTAAGGCAGGCGGAGTAATTATACTCGATGCAGGGTGACCTTTGAAGGTCACTGCCGTGGCTGGAGAGTGTGGAAGATTGGTGGTAACTCCACCGTTCCCACCTCTTCAGTATTGGTATGTAGAGGCACCGGGGTGTTTTTAGTGGGTCCAAGTCCCACATGCTGCTTCACTGCTCGACTGTCGAGAAGTGAAGCGGTATGCGAAGGCATTTTCACATAGCATTTTCACCACATTGACAAAATTTTGCACTTTAAAGTGAAATATTTCACATACGGATCCCTAAATCAAAATATGATGTTCACACACTCATAATATTTTTGAAAAACCTATCAAATGATACCCCACACGATGGTATAATCGAGATAAAAAAAAATCATCCCCTCTTTAGCCGTAGAGGAACCGCCCTAAAAAGATTTTTTTTCATGATTTTATTCTACATTTCTATCCGCGTAATTAATATGTATATCTATACCAAATTACAACTTGATAGCATTAATAGTCTCTGAGCTAAGTCACGGACAGACGGACGGACAGCCAAACGGACAGACATGACGAAACTATAAGGGTTCCATGTTTACTTCGGAACCCTAAAAATACTATTATTTATTCATCAGACCATAAAAGACAGCCAATAACTAAGTAAAGTACAAATTCTGTATATTTTGCTTATAAAACCAAATTAATATGTCAACAAAAGGATGAGAAACTAGACTACTGTAAAAGTTCCTAGGCACCTCCGCGTACCATGTCCGATTTTTTTCAGAAACATCTATGATAACTTTATATATTAAAGTATATATTTTTAAAAAGCTAGATAAATATCCTTTAATATAGTATTTTTTTATTTGCACAAAATTCAGGATTTTCAAAAATATTGACAGTTGAATAAAAAAAATAACAAACCGATTTTGATATTTTCGTCAATATTTTCCTTTTTTCTATTAAACTATATACTAAATGTCTCAAAAATGAATTCCTCATGCCTGATTTACTAGAAAATGACACCAAACTCGAGGTGGTAGGTAAATAGAAGCTGATATGATTTTTTAACTAAAGCGCGGCGGCGTGTACCTTTGAATGCCCCTCCTACCTACCCACCAGGGGGGGGTGGATGGCTACCGGGCTAAATTAGCTTAACTTCATGTATATAACACCTGTGCCAAGTGAATTCTTCCGATACCAAAATTTGCACGTCATGACACTACTTCCCGGGCTAATTTACGTTTTGGTTACAAAAAGACCTGACAAGATATAGGTATCTTTATTCTGACTCATTCGCAGCCAACTGGTTTTAGACGATAAATGTTATGCCGGGGCGACGAACAAGTTTGCCAAATGCCGGAATTCTATTGAACGGCTAGGCGATCATCGAATCGTAAGGCCCGCCTTACACGAATGTCAGCCAACTTAATTACACTCTCTCTCTCTCTGTCAGAGGAAAGACGTCCACTGCTGGACAAAGGCCTCCCCCAAGGATTTCCATAACGACCGGATGCGGGCAGCGCAGGACCGGTCGTTATGGAACTTAATTACTAACTCTCTCAAAACACGCTTGCATAAAATTTTCTCGATAGAAAAATATTGCGAAGTTACCTCCAAATCCTAACTAATATTATAAATGTGAAAGTGAGTTTGTTTGTTACCTCTTCACGCTTTATCTACTCAACCAATCTTCCTATTTCACATACACATAGTTAGAAGTACTGAGAAGGCCATAGGATACTTTTCATCCCGGGAAAAAGCACTGTTCCCGAAGGAAATTCACGCGGGCGAAGCTGCGGGCAAAAGTTAGTCTATAATACAACTGAAGATGTTTTGATTTTTTTGTTAATTCTACTTTAAACAGCCATATACTAAAAATGCATCATTATTTTCAAAATATTATTTGAATACATATGATTTTAAATCTGTTGTTTATGTTTTTTTAATATTTGAACCGAAAACAACTAGTTATTTATCTTCCTTATAATTAAAACACACCTAATATTTATACTTTAATTATTATTTTATCAGTATTAAAGAAAATAAGGATAATTTACTTTCATTTTAATTTCTTCCCGGTATAAATAAAAAATATCGGGTATAAATGGGTATAAATTAATTTTTACCAATTCTACCCATTCTTTCCCATTTTTACCTTCCGGAAATTTATCCAAGCGCCCATCTCTAGTTCTGTCCTATATTCGTACACAAAAATCTGACGGGTGGTGACAGATTTGTCAATGTATTGTTTTATTTTTCATATGTGGTGTCGTAATTTGTCGTAATTACAGATTTTCATTATGTATGTGTGTACCGAACAGCGCTTGCGTGAATTTCCTTCCCCCCGCAAAAAATGCCAGAAAGATTTGAATCGAAACATGTCGCTATGGCTTCTCCCTCCGTAAGGAGTCCGTGTTGCTCTATGTCCTAACCCAATGGCCTCTTTCAAATCACGTCCCGCCAATTCGGGTTATCCACACCTTCGACCCACAGCCGTGACCCACCAGATTACCGTTATCATAGGTCAGTTCCGTGTGAGCGATAATGCACATGATGTCTGCGCATGTGACGACTGTTAATTGGACGCCGTGAATCATGCGCATCCACGAATTTCAAATTTGGTTGAATATTTGTAATAGTCGCGCAAGTTTTCCTGATTCAAAGGTTGCCTTGCGACAACTTTTGCTTATTACTAGCGATGTGCTGCCGAGAAATTTCCTGTTTCGGAAAATTTCATCCCTTGATCTGAAAATTCTTAGAAGTTTGTAGGAAAATTTTCCGTTCTCAAGAATATTTCCGAGAAATTTCCAAGAAACTTTTCGCTGTTTCTTTGAAAATTGCGGGAACGGCACGTGACTACTTATTATCTAGAAAGCAATAGATAATAACCGATATGTTTGTACCCGCATCACGCAAAAAATAACAATGAAATTTTGTTGCAGTTTTAACAGTTGAACTATTGAAGCCCTAACCTAAAATCTGGCGTAGTTTTAATCTTGACACACCGATTAGAACCCGAGATATTAACAATAGTAAATTACTCGAATAGAAAATTAATTAATTAACTAACTTTTGCCCGCGGCTTCGCCCGCGTGAGTTTCCTACGGGAACAGTGCTTTTTCCCATAATGAAAGGTACGATACCCTGTCCTTCTCAGTGCTTCTAACTATGTGTGTGCAAAATTTCAGGAAGATTGGATCAGTAGATAAAGCGTGAAGAGGTAACAAACAAACACACTCACTTTCGCATTTATAATATTAGTTGGGATTATAAATATTTATTATTAGTTAGCAATATAAATATTTATTAGCAAGGAAAATATCAAAATCATTGTATCATCTTTCAAACGTTTGCATGTTAGTATCGCTTACAATTCTTTGTATCTAGAATATCATAGCCTACTTTTTTACGGATCCTAAGCACGATACAGTCTGTGATTGTTTCCCAATATTTTCAAAGGAAAGCTGTTTAAAGAATTCAATAGGTCGTGAAGGAGATATGTCAATATTAAAACTAAGCTACTGGGTTGGGTATAGTTAAATAAAAACAGTATGATTTTAATACGGATACTGGTGTGTTGTTATCGTTAGTTTTAATCAAATTAATCTTCTTCTTATCGAGTGTGTTATTTATTACTAACACTGGTGTCAGATTTTATTCAAGTCGCCTAAAGGCATCTGACGTGACTTTTTACGACTACCGCCATCTAGTGGCAGTAGCCGCATGCGCACAAGTAAACTAAACAGTCAGCCAATGTGCAGGTTTCCTCATGATATTTTCCTTCATCGGAAGCAGGTGGTTGTCTATGAGAAAACTACCATACATGAGTCAGATTGGTCTACAAACTCATGTGACACAGGTAGGATTTGAACCTGGGTCCTACCCGATCTCAGGCGGGTGTCATTACCACTCGGCCACCACCGCTTCAAAATAAAATTAATTAAAACATGCCTTAATTTTTACGTACTTATATGCAAAGGTTATGTACGAGTAGTATATGAAACCTGGAATTAAATAAGTTAATTTTTATCCCGGAATTCCCGCAGGAGCAGAGCCCTGGGACGATGCTAGCTTACATAAGTAAAGTATATTTTGTGTTCATAAGAGTCTAGACTTCTAAACTTTACTACTATTAAGCTACGCAGGTAAGTTCGTAGCCTGTTTGTAGCACATTCGAATAATGCTACGATTTAGCTACGCAGGTAAGTTCGTAGCCTTCTCGTAGCACATTCGTAGCGATGTCGCAGTCTCGCAGCTTTGCTAACTTTTATATTGGGTCGCTATTTTAATTCGTTTACTATTCAAAGTCAAAGATTCTTTATTGAAACTTGGCCTTCAAAGAAGGCTCTTTTTCACGTCAAAAACTAATTATTTAATCATAACATATTATGTCTCAAAGCTACAAACTACTAGCATTTCGGAACGACCACTGCTAACTTTATACATACATACACTAGATTGTGTACAGTCAAAAATAAAATAAAATATAAGAAGGTAAGAGTAACCACAATGAAATGGTTAAGAACAAAAAATAAATAAAAATGAATAGTAAAAAAACTTAAAAAAACCTTTTACAAACGCTCTAAAAAGGCCCTTTCGTTTGATACCCATGTTGTAGATGTGCATTAAAAATAACTATATTCCTCCATCTTGGATGGTCCGCCATATTGGATTTAAAATGACGTCATATACCATATCATGCAATGTAATCCTAACTAAACGTGTGTACAAAATTTCAGCTCAATCGGTTGAAGAGGTTGAAGATATCTACTTCAAAATTGAATTCTACCCGAACGAACATACTTACATACATTGCAAGTTAAATAAAAGCTTCTAAAATAAAATTAGAATTCGAATCAGAATCGAGCAGACCAGTTCTCCCTGGCAACACCTGTTCACGAGTTGACGCGAGGGTCAGCCATCGCAAAGCTCAACCATAATAGAGGGAACCTTACGACCAGGCCCACGACGCCGTCAACAGTTTGAACATTTTAGTGAGCATGACCTACTCGATCCCCAAGACCTTATAATAATAGAAGACCTTATAATAATAAAGACCTTAGAAAAATAAATACTTTCACTCACTTGAAGATCACAATACACGTACATATTTAACAATTAAAATGTAATGTAATTAAATAAAAAAGGAAAAATTATTTATTCACAATAACAAAAGAATATAATCAAGTGTGGAATGGCGAAGTTGTAGGGAGAGCTTTTTTATCGTTCAAATAATCACTTATTGTGTAATACGGTTATTCATCAAAGTATTTTTAAGATAAGTTTTAAATTTTTGCATAGGTAAATTAATAGCTTCAACAGGGAGCTTATTGAACATTTTTACACTTTGACCCACAAAA
This sequence comes from Ephestia elutella, assembly GCA_018467065.1. Taxonomy (NCBI): domain Eukaryota; kingdom Metazoa; phylum Arthropoda; class Insecta; order Lepidoptera; family Pyralidae; genus Ephestia; species Ephestia elutella. The sequence goes on from CM031569.1 coordinate 3,164,996, forward strand.
GACCGCCGAACCTTTTTAAGCCTGAAGCTGGGCATATAAAGTTTTTTCTTTGCGAGTGTTTATACTATGTACATCGCACAATTTTTGAAAGAGGTTTAAATTGGATTTAACAAAAATGAGTACATTGAAGATGTCTTGAGATGCAATAGTAACAATTTTTATTGATTTGAAGAGCTCTCGTAGAGAATCGGTTCGTTTTAAAACGAATTTCTTTTTTCTGTAATACAATACTTAATTCATGAAAAGGCTTAATTCATTGATTAATTGCAGAACTGATTTCAATTGAATTACACAGATAAATTAACAATTACAAGACAAATATGATAGATAAATATAAAATGAAATACTTTTTTGAACAGCTAATTGACACCTGGTTTAATCTAGTTGGGGTCCAGTCCACCTCCCAAAATAACTTCGTGTATTAGTGTATTGTTAAAATCAAATTTTGTTTCATTTAATTTTTCAAAAAAAAAAAAGTTTAATGGAATTTCCCAATCATTAACACAATATCAGGACCACAGCATTATAAAATATTCCAGTACTGATCGGAAACTCCCGCTCATATCAACATTACAACATCGCCTTAACACCACGCCGCGCATGCGTGCAGCAATGGCATCATGACGCCAATTATACATGATACCTACCTCGTAATATATTCAACTGTTTGTTTGTCACTGTTGTTATGAAGTTTTCTTTTATAGAAGCCGGATGTGATAATAGCTTCGAGCAACAAGGACTTCCTCGTGCGGTCCGTAAGGAGTCCGTGTTGCTCTATGGAGAATAGTCATAAATAAATCCAGAGACAGAAAAAAAAAACTTATTATTATTTTTATTTAATTATTAAAACCTTATTTAATTCTTTTTTTCTAACTTTATATTGTACTGCATAACATAGAACAAAGATATAGGTTAGTAACACCAAAAGGTTAAAAATATGTAATTTTATGATAGAATACCCATTTTGCGACTATTCAGCATTAGTTTATTCTTCTGAGATAATTTATTAGAGCTCAAACTTTTTGGGACAGTCTATTTTCTACGCGTGAAGAAGAATGTACGTTTAGTAAGGGGCGTTCTGGATCCAAACAGAATTGTTTTTCGTTATATCTTGGTAACACAGGATATGAATTTTGAGAAACTATTTATCTTAGAGCTCCAGCCTCATGGGAATTTTGAAAAAATGGTGCCCTAAATTTTGACCTAAGTGCCTGGTAGTTAATTTTATCGCATTAATTTTTCTTGGTGATAAACAAAATGACATTTTACATTTTAGTTATAAAAAACATAAAAAATGGTTACGGATGTTAACTCTTTTTTTAATTAGCCTATAGTGTCCCATTGCTGGCGAAAGGCCTCTCCTCTGGATCGCCATTCCTTAACCATTTAATGGACGTTTTTCGATGAATTGAAAAAAGTCGGTGAGTCTGTAAAATTTAGCTTTGGTTAGTATCCTACGAGTACTATCCTAATATTATAAATGCGAAAGTTTGGATGTGAGTCTGTGAATTTGTGAGTTTGTGAGGATGTTTGTCACACAATCACGCAAAATCTACTGAACGGATTTCGATGAAATTTGGTATACGGGTAGAAAAATACCGGGAATAGCACATAGGGTACTTTTTATCACGAAATTCCGACGGGAGCGAAGCCCCGGGGCGCGGCTAGTCCTTTATAAACTAATAGAAAATAAACACATTTTTATCATGAGTTATCTAATCGAATAGATTATTTATCGATTCTCATTTAATCGTATCTATACAATAAGCCTACAACATACCTTAGTATTATAACGATGTCTAGACATATTATAAATTGATCGAATATGACAAACAACGCGGGTGGTAATTTCTAGAAGCAAATACTGTACTTTCTTGATTAATTTTTTTAATACTTAGTAATCTTATCAGAAAAGTCACAATATTTTCCATTAAAACACAACCGGCTACGTAATTTTTGTTTCCAGATTGACTTTCTATACTCTCTTATTTTGGCCTTATCCCATGTCTACTAGTGGTCGGCTCTCCTAATAGGTAGAGCGTCTTCATACCCATCGCTTATAGGTCGTCGCATGTTGGGTATTTGCCCATGTCACGATCACCACCACAAAGCTAGGTACCTAGCTGTATGGTCGTGATCGTGAAGAATAAAGACGTACGAAGAAGAAAGACGTACGTACGACCTTGATCACGACAGTCATCTAGTGTAGAACAACTGCTATGCTTTCAGGATAACTTTGCAACGACTCCAGGTTCCGCACATTCCTGGTCATATGATTGTGTTGTCTCCTCACGACGTGGCCATCTTTTTTATTTTAACAATTCTGCTCTTAAAAGTACTCATTCAATTTTTTTGCAAAAAAAATAATAAAACGAGAGCGTCACGGCAGCGCACGTTGAGCACAAACAAATTTTGGAATTCGAGAGCGTCCCGGAATGAGAGCCTAACGGCCGAACCCCAGCAGAGTCGCGCTTCTTCCAGCTTGCTTATTTTTCAGATTGTGTCAAAATAAAAATCAAAGCAACTTTCAGTCAATACTCTATCAAACAAAACGAAATCTGCTCACAGGTAGAAATAATTTAATTTAAAAAAAATCTAAGTCCATCACCGCACGCGCTCATTGATCAGAAGCGCGCACGCATCCTCAATTCTATGTTACCCACTTTCGTCCCTTTTCCTAAAATGTTCACCCACAAATTGTAGAAAAGCGAATGGAAAGATGTTACACATCAGTAGTATATAGAATCGGAAGTTAAACACTAAACAAATTCCAATCAGAGTGCATCCGCTGATAACAGCTTAACAGCTATATTCATACGATGCACAGGAAACTCAGTTCATTGTGCATTTCAACACTATCTTTATTTTGCTGTTCTATTAGTTCTTATTGCTATGGCAGAAAGATCATTATCACGTTTTATGCTGCAGTGAAGTTTGTGGAAGTGTGATAGGCGCCGGTATATTTGTGCCAACAATTAATATTTTATTTTATTAGTCATAACAGGTTTAATAGCTTTTTTATAGAAAAAATATCTTGATAAAACTATATATACTGGTCTATGTCTGACCTAAACCTCTGATGGACTGACATTGAAGATATAAAAAATATGTAAGAGCCAATAGGAGTCAATTTTCTTTTTTTTAAATCGGAGCTGTTTCTGGTGACTTTATTGAAGAATGCTTAATTGACTCAACTATGATAAAAATTACGAATAATACTTATTGCGACATATTAATTGCTTGTGCCTAATTTACCATGCGTCGAACTTCGTACCCGAAGCTATGCGAACGAGTTTGATATCACGTAGTTACTCGTATTTCAGACATAAACGGTCATTAGACGGATTCAAATTTTATCTTACCTAATGAATATTTATTAGTAGTTTATCAGTTTGTCTCGTCAGTAAATTGATAGGATTCTTCAAGGAAAATTATTTAATTAGACCATATTTTAAATGCTGATTAGTGGACACCTTTGATTAATATTTTGCCTCATCTCATATCATCACCTCAATCAAATTTGGCCCTCTCCTTATGGAGTATTGTATTATTATTTGATATAAAATTATTAATTGGGATGAAAATTCATATTTTCATCTTAACTTATTTTAATAAATAATTGATAAACGATAGATACATTTATCATTTCTGGCTTACCGACTACATACCTACCTTCCGCAGGGTCTGGTTAAGGAACGGCTTTACACAGACTTCCTACCTCCCATAATAACTATTACATCATTTTGTTGCGAACTATACATAGGTTTTGACCTAATTTCCTCAAAATGCCCTTTCCCAATTGTTTTGAATTTCCTCCAACATGGCGAAATAAGGCACCAGCGTGTATTTTCCCACGCCACGCATACAGCCAATTGTGCATTTCGCGTTCTGCCGTGATAGAAGAACATTAGCGCGGATATCAAGCAATCTGTACATCTATCGCGCCATAGACATCGTAATTTTCTTTTTAACGACCGCGCTGTTATAACTTTGTTTGCAATTTTTCGCGAACGTCTTAGTTTTCATATTCCGGTGTCGGATTCGGGGTATTTTATAGCTCTTTGAAAAATTATAAGTAATAAGGCCTGCCAGGGTAGTATAGTATCATAAAATTAGTAATATAATATAGTTAACTCTAGTCCAGCGGTTTAGCCGTGAAACCGTAATAGACACACGGGCTTTCACATATGTAGTATTAGAACTGTGGTATTAGTATGGATTGTACTGTATAACTTTTGGATTTTATGTAAAACTAGCTTTCGCCCGCGGCTTAGCTCGCGTGAATTTCCCACGGAAACTGTGCCTTTTCTTGGGATGAAAGGTACCCAATGTCCTTCTCCGTACTTCTAACTATCTGTATGCGAAATTTCAGGAAGATTGGTTCAGTAGATAAAGCGTAAAGAGGTAACAAACAAACAAACTCACTTTCACATTTATAATACATATATTAGTTAGGATTTAGTACAGAATGGCAGGTTTTTATCTTTTCGGTATACATGAATATGAACAATTTTAAAGCACTTCAATGACTAGATTTTCATTACGTTCTCTGAACAAATAGATCACGGTTTTTATTCCTTGCTTGAGCTATCCCATTTTCGTGAGTACAAAAATGGGGGTAGATCCCGATTCCCGATTACACGTGATGGCATGACTGGCGGGTATTCCTGGCTATTGGAGGCAAACTTCTGCTTTGATATCGATCAAAATGTGAAGTCTTCGGCATGCATGCACTGTTACCGCGTATGCCCATTACCATAAAGAATTATTACCATAGAGTTAGGTACATGGGCTTTTTACGAAGTAATCCATAAATATGTTTACGCAACTGAATGCATTTTAGTAGAGTTTGAATAGATATAAATCAAACAGGCATAAAAATTACTATAGTATCTGTTGAAAAAATTTACCTGAAAAAAGTTAAAAATGCGTAGAGGTACCTACTCTACGCGTTTTTGAGAAAAAGGGCCTTGACAGAGATACGGGCAACAAAATGATCCTAATGGGTTCCGTTTTTTTTCTTTTGAGGTAAGAAACCCAAAAAAATGCGACTGTTCCGTAGTATAAATATGCATAGTTGAGGTGTTGATTTTTTGCTCTAACTTTATGTATAAGTTTTATCAAGTGAAAATAAATTACAGAATAAAACTTCAACTGCAAAATATTCTTGAAAATACTTTACTTTTTTTTTTTTTTTTATTAAATATGGGTTTGCTCTTGACCACAATCTTGCCCGAGGACAGAGATGAGGTCTACGATGAAGCGAGCTTACCCAGAAGCAGCCTAGCAATGCTTATAAATAACATTTATATCACAACATCATATGGCTAGAAAAAGCCAATAGATTCGCGAGAATGTCTACATTACGGCTTGTAGTAATGTAGAGATATCACGCGAAATTATGACTAGGTCTCTACACCTGTAACTTTTACTTTTTTTACGAATATTTAGACAAATTCTATCAATAGATAATTCGAGTAAAGAAAGATGCACTTCAAAACTGCAAATTCTGTTATTCGTTTTATTCATAATTGCCCAGGAAACTGAGTCACACCAAAGTCATTAAATACTTAGTAAAAACAATTGCAAGACACAAATTCCTACGATCTCAAATTACAAGTTTCCTGTTTGACATTTTCGTAGCAACCGAATCGCAGGTAAACAACACGGATTTAAATTATGATTCTTTCAGAGTTTTTCCGCGATTAACCTTTGATTTACCTCTCAGTCTTAAAATTACAATTAACACACATTATATATCAAATTTGACCAAAATCATTACAGAATTTAACAAATTTTGCAGTAAAATTGAAAATTGTACTCACCGGCATGTTTTCCTTCGCTGCACGTAGTCCGCCCTCCGCGCCCGCCGCCCTACTGCCACGAGGAAACAACCTCCACTGTGCCAGTCCACCACCTGGCCCCATCTGAAGCCTCCTTGCGTGACATACACCCTCAATACCACCACCATCATTTCCAACCCTAAGATTATCATCGACAAGGCTCAAAACCCCTCGCGTTTCCCCATCACGATTCGCATTCAAATTTGATGTTCCTTCAACATCGTCTCCGGTTATAATAATCGTCGGAATTATTTTTCGAATATCTATTTTATTTCTGTCGGTATTAGGACGTATATTAGAACAGGAGACATCGCTAAATTTTTCTTTCAGTGAATTAATGACCGCCTTTCTTGCTTGTTCGAACTTCGCTTTGGCCTGTCGCTCCCTCCATTCTTTCAGAACTTTATCTTTAGGTTCGTTGCTGTCGATATTTTTAAAATTTTCATAGTTTTTCGATGCTATCTCGGCTTGTGCATTCCGAGTGCAAGTCGATTTGTTTTCAAACGTTTTTATTTCAGTCTCTTCTGATTCGTTCTGAACATAATATTGTGAGGTTGTGGTAGTACCCTCATTTCCATACAGCTCCCACCATTTGACTCCGGTTTCGTCAAGCGGAGCTCTTGATCTTGCAGCATGAGGTGATTTTGGAGCATTTTCCATTAAAATACTTCTGTCTTTGCTACCAACAACGGGGATGGGATTCAAAGATGAATGGCAGTCTAATTCAGATGCGTTAGTGAAAAAAAAAAACGGAACTGGCCACTAACACACACGAAAAAGAAAGGAGAAGGATTCAACGTTCACCTCCCTCTGTTGCTGAAAAACGAATGCTTTTCAAGAACCTGATTCCCATAGACCTGATTTTGAAAATTGCAAGTCACGATTAATTTCATTTGAAAACAGCATGTTGCTGTTTCTTTCTAACTTCAAAATAAATACAGACGAAAGGGCGTTGACCTGCAATCGGGATGACTTGTTGTTTTGGTAAAAATAACTACAATAGGTATTGTGTCCTTTATTAATGATCGTGTATGTATTTTAGTAGGTCACTGTGCAGTGCAAGAGTGAATTTAAACGCCATGCCCAACACAAAGACTTTGATGCAAAATGATCTATGGTTTTAGAATTTATTGTTTGTCCAAAATGTATACAGAAGACTTAAATGTTTTCTATTTAAGTAGTTAGGATATATTTAGCAAGTATAAACTGATTTGTAAAGAATTAAACCAAATACTTTGGGTATATGTTTTTAGCAGCTAAAAAATAACTAAAATTAACTCATTTTCGAATATCTGAATGATTTTCTTTTAATTATTTTGATTACCCAAAAAACTAGCAAATATGAAAACTTCTTGTCCTATTTTATTTTGTCTAGTAATTGTTTTTGACATCTATAAGTATTTATATTTTAAATGTAAGTAAAAAAAATAAGCTTCATTAATTGTATTGTGAATAACAGAGCCGTCCATAAAATATTGCTACATTCTGTACTAACATAGTTATTAAATCGAATTGTTACTAACAAAAAGTGGATCTTGTTATCTGAATAAAAATAATGTTATTAATTTATTTCAATTTTACAAATCACGCTGACAAGCTGATAAATCTTTATTCTTAAATTATCTATATGTCACCAAAGTGACTATCTATTTTAGAAATAAAAAAAAATCTAGATCTGTAATTATGACAGGTTATCCAAATATAGACCACCTCGGTCGAAGTGCAGCGCGATAAAGTCCCGGATCTGCGTTATCAGCGGACTTCAGCCGGCGCTGACCTGCGCCTGCGACCCTGTTTTTGCACCAATTAGTGGATTGCGTAATCTGAAACGCATGACTGATGATCGCCCTACACGTGAGCTCTTTGGTTCTCTTATGGGGTCTCCTACATCGAACGGAGAAATAAACACACAGCTATGCTAGTGTGCATATTAGATATGTGTGCCATAACTATGAAAGAAATCCTGTAAAAACTGGGCTGTCTGCAAGTTCCCAAAAAACATACATACATATTATCATGCCTTTTTCCCGCGGGGGTAGGCAGAGACTAGCGATTTCCACTTGCTACGATCTTTACAGATCTCTCTTGCTTCCTCTTCACTCATCACTCTCTTCATACATGCTCTTCGGTCATGGGTGCTCGTTCCTAATATCTCCCGTTCCCAAGAAAAACTGATAAATTATAAGATCCAGCCTATTAATATACAGGGTGAATTCAAAACATTAGCATCCTTTCTACTGGTGAAAGTACCCATGTTCCGTACACGCAAAGCATCTTACATTATAGCTCTAATTAAAGACCAACTAGTTTAAAAAACAAACTTAACTTTGCAGTTCGATCCCTAGGATTCATGCATCAAGCGCAAAAATAAGTTTGTAACACTTTTTTTTTTATATTCCAACAACATATTTTTACAACTTTCAGATTTATTCCTGTACAAGTACTGTTAGACCCTGCTTTTTGTCAAATTTCATAATTTTAGGTCAATGGGAAGTACCCCATAGGTTTGATTGCTGTTTGAAATCGCAAAATATGCAAAAAATCGCAACATTTACGATAATAACTCCAAAACGTGTTCCGAGTATTCGATATTAATTTCAATTTGATACCATAAGGTACCTTTTTTTCTCAGGAACGCTATAAAGCGTTCCTGAGAAAAAAAGTTTGACAGAGAGAGACGGTCAGACGGACAAGAAAGTAATCTTATAAGGGTTCCGCTTTTGCCTTTTGAGGTACGGAACCCTAAAAACTGCTTTTCGATATATTTACGAGTAGATATTATAAAATACCAATAATAATTTCACCAGTAGAAAAGATGACTTATTTATTCATAAATACATCTAACTACTGGATATATAACTCTAATTAACTTCTACCCTTCTACTGTGTAAATGTCCTATCATATCGCTGGTTGACTGTAAGCTTTGATCAAGTATAAAAAGACACTGTAAGAGATGTATGTATTACAGGATAAGTTCGCCCTTGTCTATACGCCCTTTTTTTCATACAATAAGGTTACACACAAACAAACTTCTGTTTTGGGCAGTCGTATATTTGATTGAATGAATGAATGAATGATTTTTTTGACTGCGTGTCAATAAGCCTTTCCTATGGCAAAATCATAAAGTAGGGAATAAATAAATTTGGGGGAAAAATACAATTTAAGACTTCATTTAAACTGGCAATAGATTAGCATAAGTCACTATAATTTATTAAAGAAAGAGTTAAACAGTTTGAAAAGAAAACAAAAAGATAAAGAAAATAAAACAAAACATAAAAAATATTTATGTTTTGTTACATTGTATGCATGACATTCACATTATGTCAGAGATACGAGTTGCTCAGTGGTATCACCAGACATTCATTGAACCTATCACGCTTTTAGGTTCTGCCTGGTAGGGTGACTACTTGTTTGGAAACTTTCACCCCTTTTTACAAACTTTCTCCCCATATTTCTTATAGTGACATGCGAGCTCACGAGAGAGCCTTAATTCATGAAGTGGTCGCCATGACCGAAATCGGTCGAACACACATCATCATAGTGACCATTGAGGCCTGGCTTTCGTCACAGGATTTCAGTTACCATCTGAATCTTTGTATGTCTTTTACATTCTACATACATATTGACTTTCTTGGCTAAAAGCTTAAACAGTTGTTTTCTATTGCCATCTCTATTTTAAATACTAGCTAAAAATCATCAACTAAACAAGTCAAAAGTCACAAGGTTTCCAAAATTTGTTCTACTTATTTCTTTTCATCGTCATAAAAACATACCAGTCAAAGTCATGAGGGCCATAAGTTTTTACGCTTCGCCGCAGTCGGTAACAGTCAAAACCATAAATTAATTCTCACGTGATAGCTAACCAGTCATGTTGATTAACTATTTCTTTGATAAATAAGTGGAATTCTAATCATATCACAACTATACATAATAGTCCTTCGATGTTCTATCAACATTGTAGTAGCTATTGTATGTATAAGTCAGCAATCATAATGTTATGTCTAACTTGGTAACCTAACGAATTATACATAAGTTCGTAGGTCTTCGTAGGCAAGCTACGAGACGCGTAGCTGTGCTACGAACGCTTTCCGAATTAGCTTTTTCTAGCGGCTTCGCCCGCGTGAATGCGTTTTTCACCCATTACGTCACATTAGTGGATAGCATTTCCGAAACTACTTACGATATATAACCGAAACTACTTACGATATATAAAGAACTCTGTTTGTGCAAAAAATCAAATTTTAGCGATTTCGGCTCTCTGTTTGCGTCCAACCAGCCAGCAACAAATTATATATATATATAGATTACGCACTTTTACAGTTATATGTCTATTTCTTCTCATATAATTAATACAAGAATTCAAATACAACTAAATAGACATTTTGGAAGAGGCTGGTGCCTGAAAAAGGGTTCGAAGAAGCCTGTAGCTTAAGTTGCCAGGTTCTCACCTCTCGGATATGACAAAAAGACATTACGGAGGAATGCAAGGAATCTAAAAATACCTTTCACATCGAAATCTTTTACGCCATTCTCCTGAACGGTAGAATAAAGAAACTTACATACATACATGAACCCTCTTTCTTTCTTATCGAGTGTGTTATTACTAACACTGGTGTCAGATTTTATTCAAGTCGCCTAAAGGCATCTGACATGACTTTTATGACTACCGCCATCTAGTAACCGTATTCACACTAGTG